>MU262591.1:0-62785 GCA_020310875.1 Ceratopteris richardii | reverse complement strand
CCCAAATGCTCTGATATGATGGGGGAAGTATCTCAACCCCTAAGCAACGATGAAGCGCGAATGACCTCCACAGGTATCCTTCTTTGACCTCTGCACACCAAAAATGCTCTTACTCAGAGCTTATGCAGAGAACTCCAGTGAGCTTTTGTAGACCTGTAGTAGACACCAAGGGCTTTCCAACAAAACAAATTTCACTTGAAATGGATGCTTACACAAAGAGAAACAATGTCTACAACATGAGCTAGTTGAATGCTCCAACTGCTAGTCAAGCAGAGACCTCACTTCACTCCAGCAAACTTTTCTCAGAGATTATACAGAGAATGAATCTCAAACTTGAGTCAACTTTAGAGCACTCTAATAGCTACCCAATGACACCAAAATCATAGCAAATGGATACATAGAGAAGGAGAACCAGCCCTTACAACAGAGAGCAAAATATTTCCAACAGAGCCTACACAAAGAGAGAGATATCAATCACACAACTTCACTAAAATGAATGTTGCTCCCAGCTTACTCAGAGAATGCTCCAGAGAATTGGTAAGCATAAAATAGACTCTTATAGCTATCCAATGAGACAAGAATTACATCAAATGGATACCATATGAGGGAGAACCAATGCTAACAACTCAGGGGTAGAGAGTTGCAACACTGCCTGCGCACACACATAGATATGCCTACTAAAAGAAAACAAACAAGCAAGCAAGGGGGTTGCTTAAGCAAGGGGCTTGCTTATCACAACTCCAGCACTTAGTGCTCACTTTACATGAGCTAAAACTCCAAGAAGATGGCCCAAAAGAAGTCGGGATACATGCTCCTTTTATAGTGAGAGGTGTGCCCCTAAAATCTAGGAACTACCTTTCCAAATCAGCCTCCTAACTTGGAGGAATTAGTTGAGATGACTTGGGGAGTGGTTGAGTGACTTTTCTTGATGGAATCTCGTGGCTTTTGGCTTCCTTTGATTGCTCCACATGTCCATAAAAGATTCCCCATGAATTTTTAGCTTGAAGCTTGACTTTTAACACTCCCCCTCAAGCTTCAATTCTTCATCCTCATCCAAGCTCCTTCATGTTGATGCATTGCTTGAATTTTGAAATCTTCATCCCATCCAAAGCCTTTGTAAACATGTCCGCAACTTGGTCCTTAGTACCAATATGATGTACTGAAACTTCCTTGGATATCACCTTTTCCCTTATGAAGTGATAGTGCACTTCAATATGCTTGGTTCTAGCATGATAGACATGGTTCGATGCTAGATGAATGCTACTCATGTTGTCACAAAAAATTGGATATGTGTCAACCTGCAAATTAAGCTCCATAAATAACTTCTTAATCCACATTAGCTCACATGTGACTTGAGCCAAAGCTCTATACTCAGCCTCGGTGGAAGATAATGCCACCGTGGGTTGCTTCTTTGAAATCCATGAGATGATCTTGCTACATAGCATGACTAGGTAACCACTTGTACTCCTTCTATCTTCCTTCGAACCGGCCCAATCGGCATCGGAATAAGCTTTGACCTGCATATCATCATCAAATGAGTAGAACAATCCTTCATTTATAGTGGCTTTGAGATATCGCAACATTCTTCTTGCAGCTTGCAAGTGTGTAGTCCTTGGACTATGCATAAATTGTGATAACACTCCAACTCCATATGCTATGTCAGGCCTGGTTATGGTGGCATAATTGAAAGAGCCTACAATAGATCGATACAAAGTTACATCCTCTAATGGCTCTCCATCAATGGAGCTTAGCTTTACATTAACTTCCATGGGATTTGAAATACGCTTGCAATGTAGCATCCCAAACCTCTCAAGTAGGTCTAGAATATACTTCCTTTGTATGAGCATAATACCTTCTTCTTTGTATACAACTTCAATGCCAAGAAAATACCTAAGATCTCCAAGATCAGAGATCCTAAACTCCTTTCCAAGCTTTGCCTTGATCTCCTCAATGCCCTTTGTATCATTACCTGTAATGATAAGATCATCTACATACACACACATGTAGACCACAAGTTCTCCTCTTTGTTTGATGAAGAGAGATGGATCCGCCTTGCATTGATTGTAACCACATTTGATCAAATAGTCCACCAATCTTTGGTTCCAAGCCCTTGGAGCTTGCTTTAGGCCATAAAGTGCCTTTTTCAACCTACAAACATGATGTGGAAACTCTTTATGAACAAAACCTAGTGGTTGCTCCATGTATACCTCTTCTTCCAAGTCTCCATTGAGAAAGGCATTCTTGATATCCAATTGGAAGAGCTTCCATCCTTTGCTAGCAGCCATTGCAATGAGTGTCCTAATGGTGCTCATCTTTGCCACGGGGCTGAATGTCTCTTCAAAGTCCACTCCATAGGTTTGTGCAAAACCCTTGGCCACCAATCTTGCTTTGAACCTAGAAATAGATCCATCTGAATTCCTCTTTACTTTATACACCCACTTATTACCTATTACCTTCATGTTCTCCTTCTTGGGCACTAGAGTCCATGTTTGATTTTCCTCAAGTGCGTCGAGCTCTTCTTGCATTGCCTCTTTCCATTCGGTGTACCTGCTTGCATCTTCATAGCAATCGGGCTCATGATCTTCTACTACTTTGTTCATATATGCATAATGTGTTGCCATGTATGAATCATAGTAAACCTTTGAGTTGGATACTTAACTCTAGAAGACTTCCTTTCTTCACCTTTTGGAGGAATAAACCTCCTTTGCCTTGGGAACTTGATCTCTTTCTTTGACGTGGCTTCTTTCTCCATCATGTGTCCTTCATCATCTCAACTTCATTACCTTCTTCATCCAACTCCACCAATGTTGCTTTGCCTTTGTTGATTGATTGTGCTTCATAGCTTGATGAAGATCTCCCCCTCCATGGTGAGTTCATGCTTGAACTATCTTCATTGATGGAACACCTTGGGCCGCTTAGCTCTAGGTCGATTTGTTCTTCATCATGTCCATGCTTTTCTTCTTCATAGTCCTAGCATACAATCATACTTCTTATACCAAGGGAGTAGCTCATCAAATGCTACATCCCTTGATATCCTCAAGTCCTTTGTGTTTGGGTTGAAGCACCTGTAACCTTTATGATCATTTGAATATCCTAGAAACACACACTTTTCTGCCTTTGGTTGTAGCTTGTGCCTCAATTCACTTGGCACATGTACATAACAAGTACATCCAAATATCTTCAAGTGGGAAAGATCAGGTTTCTTACCATAATAGGCTTGATATGGTGTCAAGCCATGGATCCTGAGGTAGGAGCCCTATTCATTAGATACACGGCGGTATTTGCTGCATCACTCCAAAACATGTTAGGTACATTCATCTCATTAAGCATTGCTCTAGCGATCTCGGCAATGTATCTATTCTTTCTCTCTCTGCTACTCCATTTTGTTGGGGTGTGTACCTGCATGTTACTTGCCTCTTGATGCCTTGATCCATTAAAAAATCAGAAAACTCATTTGAGAAATATTCTCCCCCTCCATCGGACCTTAGCTTCTTGATATATGTACCTGTTTCCTTCTCTACCATTGCCTTGAATGCTTTGAAACATGTAAACACATCTGATTTGTTTTTGATGAAATAAACCCAAACCATCCTTGTGCAATCATCTATAAAAGTGACAAAGTACTTGTTACCTCCAATGGATTGCTCTTTCGTTGGCCCCCACACATCTGTATGTATCAACTCCAATGGATGTTGGCTTATGTAGCCACTCTTCTTGAATGGAAGTCTCGCTTTGCTTCCCTAGTTGACAAGATTCACATAAATGCTTCATACCTTGTCCTTGGAAGTTGGGAAGACCTTCAACCAGCCTCTTGAATTGCATTTCCTTCATTCTTTGTATGTTGATGTGACCTATCCTCTTGTGCCACAAGTCCAACTCCGAAATCCTCTTGTTTCCATATGTGAAGTAGACATGTTGAGTAGAATGAGAATTTACCTCCAAAGTGAAGAGTCTCCCTTGCTTCTTTCCTCTTGCTATGACCTTGTAACCTTGCTTAGGGTTCTCCACAAGCATCCACCTTTGTTGAACCTTACTTGATAGCCTCTTTCAACCATTTGCCCAACGGACACCAAGTTCTTTGTGATGGTAGGTACATGCAAGACATCCTTGAGACATCTTCCTTCCTCCTTGTCATCCAAAGCTACATCTCAACATGGGAGATCTCATGGGCTGTATCATCACCTGTTTCTACATGTCCTTTACCTTTGGGAACATGTAGATTAGTAAACCAAGAAGCATTGCAACTCATATGGTTGCTACATCCACTATCAATATACCAAGTGTTATCTACTTTGCTTGAATTCCCATTCATGTGCATCATCAAGAGATTGTCATTTTCTGAACTTGTAGAAGCATAATTACCTTGGCCTTTGTATGAAGAACCTTGATTATAGTTCCTTTGGTTTCCTCCTTGGTAGCAATCTCTAGCATAGTGGCCAAACTTGCCACATATGTAACATCCTTCGCCATCTTGATTCCTGTTTTGTTGATGTCGTCCTCCTCTTCCTCTTGATCTTCCTCTCCCTCTTTGTGATGAGGTGCCTTGGTCATGTCCTTGATTTCTTGAGTGGCCTTGCCTTCCTCCAAACCTTCCTTTGCCCCTTCCTTGTCCTTGTCTTCCTTTGCCCCTTTGATTACCTGCATAGAAAACTTGTGCATCTTTGCTTTTAGTTGAACTTCCACCTATGTTCATTTCTTCGGTGACCATGAGAGCAACCAATTGCTCAAAATCGGGAAGATTATCCCTTACATAAACTGAAGTGGTAAAGGGTTTCCACTTCTCATCATCTCTCAAACCATTGAGAGTATAAGCCACAAGATCGTCATCGTCTACGTGGCTTCCAATGGATCCCAATGCATCTGATAACTCCTTGACCTTAAGTATGTAGTCATTTATGCTACTCCCTGAGCTCTTCCTAAGGTTGTTGAGCTCATTCTTGAGTTGGATCTTCCTTGCTTTGGTGCTTGTTGAATAAAGCCTTTCAAGTGTCTCCCATACCTTCATGCTTGAATCCAGGTCTTGGATATGGCCGATCATGCTATTGCTAATGTGTTGGGAAAGAATAAAGATAACCCTCTTGTCTCTTTCATTCCATTCCCTAAAGGCCCTTCTCTGGTCATTGGTTGGATTCTCATCCAACCTAGGTCTTGGTTCACTTCCACTAATCAACCCCCAAAGGCCCTTGCCCATAAGATAGTTGGAGACCCTAAATCTCCATGGTTGATAGTTACCTTTGTCTAGCTTTTCAATTTGAGTGTTGAAGTCTCCCATATCTAGTCTTTGATACTTGACCTAGCCCTTGGCTAATGCTCCAATGTGTGTAAAATGAAAATGAGGCTCTGAGGTTACCTCAATCCAAAGCTTTCCTTAGATGGACACCTTGTGCTCTTGCAAATTTGAGTAGAATAGCTCCCCCTTGATGTGAGCTACCTCCAAGAAGCTTTTGTTGATGCAACTCTTCAACCACCAACTCCAAGATGTCTTCTTGCTTGTATGTGATACCTCCAAGATGCCCAAATGCTCTGATACCACTGATGGGGGAAGTATCTCAACCCCTAAGCAACGATGAAGCGCGAATGACCTCCACAGGTATCCTTCTTTGACCTCTGCACACCAAAAATGCTCTTACTCAGAGCTTATGCAGAGAACTCCAGTGAGCTTTTGTAGACCTGTAGTAGACACCAAGGGCTTTCCAACAAAACAAATTTCACTTGAAATGGATGCTTACACAAAGAGAAACAATGTCTACAACATGAGCTAGTTGAATGCTCACAACTGCTAGTCAAGCAGAGACCTCACTTCACTCCAGCAAACTTTTCTCAGAGATTATACAGAGAATGAATCTCAAACTTAAGTCAACTTTAGAGGACTCTAATAGCTACCCAATGACACCAAAATCATAGCAAATGGATACATAGAGAAGGAGAACCAGCCCTTACAACAGAGAGCAAAATATTTCCAACAGAGCCTACACAAAGAGAGAGATATCAATCACACAACTTCACTAAAATGAATGTTGCTCCCAGCTTACTCAGAGAATGCTCCAGAGAATTGGTAAGCATAAAATAGACTCTTATAGCTATCCAATGAGACAAGAATTACATCAAATGGATACCATATGAGGGAGAACCAATGCTAACAACTCAGGGGTAGAGAGTTGCAACACTGCCTGCGCACACACATAGATATGCCTACTAAAAGAAAACAAACAAGCAAGCAAGGGGGTTGCTTAAGCAAGGGGCTTGCTTATCACAACTCCAGCACTTAGTGCTCACTTTACATGAGCTAAAACTCCAAGAAGATGGCCCAAAAGAAGTCGGGATACATGCTCCTTTTATAGTGAGAGGTGTGCCCCTAAAATCTAGGAACTACCTTTCCAAATCAGCCTCCTAACTTGGAGGAATTAGTTGAGATGACTTGGGGAGTGGTTGAGTGACTTTTCTTGATGGAATCTCGTGGCTTTTGGCTTCCTTTGATTGCTCCACATGTCCATAAAAGATTCCCCACGAATTTTTAGCTTGAAGCTTGACTTTTAACACAAGCCAGGGGAAGAAAACCTCGTAAAGAGAGAAAAAAGTGCTCTGGAAGTCCTAGTGTGTTCACACACATCGCTACCTAAATATGTCAACAAATCCCCCCTTGGAGTGATGCGGTGAACAAGGAGTTGGCACTCATGTATAAGGAAGTGCCAAGCTATGAGGAATCACTCCACAAAAGGAAGTAACCCAAAGCTTTGCGGAAAGATTCAAACTTCTCCCTAGCAAGAGGCTTCATGAAAAGGTCTACAATGTTCTCTTGCATGGGCACATATGCCAAGCTTATCTCTCCAGCAGAGAACCTCTCCTTGACATATTGATAATGCACGTCAATGTGCTTAGTGCATGCATGGAAAATAGGGTTCCTTAAAACTACCAATGCGCTCTGACGGTCAGTGATGATGCTGGTTATAGAACACTGACCAACACCCAAATTATCCATAAAGCTATCTGAGACACACACACTCAATAGTTGCTTTGAAAGCTGCTCTATACACAGGATCATAACTAGAAGTCCCGAGAGTAGGGTGTTTCTTGCTCAACCAAGATATACATGCGCTACCAAGCATGAAGCAAAATCCACTAGTGGACAAAAGAGTGTCGTACCAACCAGCCCCATCACTTTCAGAAAATGCATGCAAATATGGCGATAGTGACCCCTCCCCTTGGGATAAAACAATCCAAGTGGCAGGGTACCACTCAAGTAGCGAAAGATGCGCTTAACCACCTATCGATGCTTGACACCTAGGCAATGCATAAACCTGCTCATGTGTGAGACATCAAATTGAATATCTGGTCGAGTAATGCATAAGTAAATCAAGCATCCAATAGCTTGTTGCTAGAGAATAGAATCAAATGCATCTCCAGCATCATGAAGCCTCAATCATAGACCTGTCTCCATAGGAGTGGCAATAGGTTTACATTCTTCAAGGCCAAAATGCTACAATAATGTGTAAATATATTTTGTTTGACGCAAAGCCATTCCACCATCAACTTGCATAAACGGAATGCCCAAATAATGGTGCAAATTCCCTAAATCAGACATCTCAAATGAGGCATGCAAATCAGCCTTAAAATCAGCAATATGCTCTCAGTTGGATTGTTCTCAAAACCATGTGCAAATAGATAGGCATGTATCTTTTCATACCAAGCACATGATGCTTGCTTTAAGCCATATAATGCCTTCTTTAACCTGCACATCTAGTTTTCATGCCCCTTTTGCACAACGTGAGGGGGCTGAAAAACATACACTTATTCATGCAAGTCACTATGAAAAAATGCAGTTTTAATGTCCAACTGATATATATTTCCACCATGATGAGCTGCAAGTGCACAGTGCTAGGAACAGTAGTCATTTGGCATGTAGGTGCAAAGGTCTGATCAAAATCAATGCCTCATTACTATGCATAACCCTTTGCAATATGCCTAGCCTTATACCTGTCAAGTGTTCCATTAGTTTTACGCTTCATCTTGTATACCCACTTAGTGCCAATGGCCTTCTTGCTAGCAGGCAAGTCACATAAACACCAGGTACCATTTTTCATGATAGCATCATATTCAAATTGCATTGCAGCCATCCAATGCTCATAATTTTGTGCTTCATCAAACAAAACAGGCTCATGCTCATTTGAGAGACTAGAGGTAGCCATAGCATAGGAATCTGATGCAAAAGACGCACTATGAGAGCCTAAACAAGTACAATATGATAGAGGTGCATCTAATTTGTTGTCACTCAAAGTCTACACCAACCATTTTGTCATAGTTTTTGTCTCCTCAATATCACCTCTCTTATCAACAAGTGCATCATGTAAATATGCATCAAAAATCAAATGATCTGCATCAACACATGAAACTTGCAAAGGTTGAGAAGTTGCCTCATTAGGATCTGCACTGGACTGTCTTGAAAAATAATGGATGAAAGTCACGAAGTAAAGATAGTTTTGAAAAGATGGTGTTTGCATTGGACCATAGACATCATTGTGAACAAGTTGCAATTTCTAAGTAGCTTGAACTGAACCATCTTTTGGAAACAAGGAATGCTGCATTTTGCCCAAAATATAGCCTTCATAGACATGTTTACCGGGTGCCTCAATTTTGGGCAAAAAGATACCATTTCAAATTTTTGAGGCCGTAGCAAACTAGCAAAACTCAGATGATCAAAGCATTCATGCCAAAGCTTTGCGTCTGACATAGCCTGAGAATCATGTATTGCACATGCTGAATCATTCAGAGATTTTTCATAGTCTATGAGCTTATAGAGCCCATGACATAAAATGTGAGAAGCAATAATCACGTCGCCATTTGATAGATCATGAACTGTACACTTGATCTTGGCTAAAGCCAAAATTGATAAAAAATTCTTCTTGATCCGTGGCACAAATAAAGCATCTCACATAGTGAGAGAACTGCCATCAGTAGTAGTCAAAATGATCTTACCAACTCCCATGACAGGATAAGAGGAGTTGTTGGTGCATGTGACAGTATTCCCTATACGGGCAGGCTCGAGTGAAGTGAAGAAACTATGCTGCAAGGTAATATGTTTGGTTGCCCCACTATCAAAATAGCAAACATCTGAGTCTACTATAGATATATACTACTCATGAGAAGATGGGTCAAAATGGCAAACAATAGTTAAGGGCTATTCTTCATTCTCCACAAGATTAGCAGACTCTGTTTTCGGTGTAGAGGCCTCTCCAAGAACCATTCTGGCCTCTTTCTTCTTTGCCTCTTTAGCGACCAGTTTTGGACAGATCTTAATGACATGATCATTTGGTTTACAGTATTTGCAAAACAATTTCTCCTTTTTTTATCTCTTCTCATCTTTGTCTTCCTTCTTCAAATGTGTAGCATTTGTAGATTTCTGCTTACTAGTGGATGAGATCCATTTACCTTTGCCCTTCTGACTAGCGAGGAAAGCTTGACCTGCAACATGCATAATAGAACTGTCTTGTCTAGAATGATCTTCCTATAGCAGAACCGAAACTAACTCTGCAAATGTTAAGTAATTTGGATTGCCTTTCATCATCAAATAAAGAGTAGAAGAAAAACTCTGATATGAGTCAAGAAGACCATTCAGAACACTCTGCACAAGTGAATTGTCAAGAAGGACTCCATTGGTAGAAATCAACTTGTCCTTTAAATCCTTGATCCTTATCAGAAAAGTGTCCATATAATCACCTTCATTCATATTCTCACTCTTCAACTATGTTTAGAGGTAAGCAACATGAGCCTTATTCCTAGCCTAGTACAATATGGTAAGTTTATCCCAAGCATCCTTAGCTATTTTGCAAGAGTGAATGTGAGGATTAATGGCACCTTTAATAGAAAAGGCTATCAAGGCATGTGTCTAAGAATCTCTGCCATCCCAACAGATTTTCTCTATAGTAGGTGCAACAACTGCAAGACGAGTAGGAATCTACAGAATATCACTATCTTCGATGCCATCAGCATCAGCTTCAGTACCTGTATTTGTAGGTGTAATGGATATTTTTCAACACCGTGCACAATATTTCACAGTCCTTTTGCAACCAATACATGATGGATCATATAAGTCCATAATGGGTAATTTGTACCATCCAACTTATCCTCAATAACCAACATATGGAATACATCACTAATTTCAGCCATGGCCACTGACTAAAATACCCTGATGCAAAAAATTGACTATATCTCAAAAAGTTGTACATAACTAACCTGTAGAGTTCTACTAAACCTGTAGCTGATTTTTAGACGCTTATACTAGCGAACTAAAACTTGTGTATATCTTTGGCATAAAAAGATGAAATAGCCTACACAAGCACTACAGTAGTGACTCTAGAGGTGAAAATGAGCTCAAATCCTGATTTTGGCACCATAGAGAAAAGCCATTTTGATCTCCTAATCACCTTGAGTATGCACACAAAATTTAATGTGATTCTGAGACTATGACTAGAGGGGTGTCAAGGATGCCCTAGATGAAGCGATGACCTACTCTGATACCAATTGTTCGAGTTAGACGTTTGCAATGTATAATAGCTAATTAGTAATAGCTGATTAATAGTTAATTAGTAATAGCTAGTTAGTAATAGCTAGTTTATAATAGCTATTTAGTAATGGCTAATTTCTAATAGCTAATTTGTAATGGCTTATCAATAATAGTTAATTAATAGCTAATTAGTAATACCAAGTTTTTAGTAGCTAGTTAGTAATAGATAATTAATAATAGCTAATTAGTAATAGCTAATAAGTAATAGCTAATTATTAACAACTAATTAGTAATAGCTAATTAGTAATAGCTACTTAGTAATAGCTAAAATAGATCATTAGTAATAGCTAATTAGCAATAGCTAATTATTAATAACTAATTAATAATATATAATTCATAATAGATAATTCATAATACTTAATTAGTAATATCTAATTAGTAATAGCTAATTAGTAATAGCTGAAACAAGATGGAGAAGCTTGGAGAGGCTTGGAAAGTTGAGTTGTCAAGTGGTGAAGTTGTTCCAACAAACTAGCATGGGAGTAGCCGTTGCTCTATGGATATGTAAAGTAGATCTTGTAAGCCTTTGGTTAGTGCAATAAAACCCAAGAAGTACTTTGGAACATCAACAAGAACAAGTTGATGCAATATAGATAACTTGCACCTTGAATAGCTCATAAAAAACTTTCTAAAAAGGGATGGAAGTTGTGACTTCAAACACTTAGAGCAGTCAGCACAAATAACAATTGGAAACATTCCTCTTAAGGTAGTGTCATATATAGCATTGAATTTCTAAATTTCATAAAATCCCTAATTTATAACAACTATAGAAGTGGCAATCAACTAAGCACTAAACTAGTGTCATCCCAACTTTTTGCTGGAGATAGACGTCCGCGGAAGCACGCGAACAACACAAGGAAGAAGAAGAAGCTTGGAGCACAAACACACAATACTGAATGTATTACTAGAGAATGTACAAAGATAAGTAGTCCATTAGGGCAATAGGCGTATATACAAGCCGGGGGAAAAAAACCTCCTAAAGAGGGAAAAAAGTGCCCCGGCGGTCCTAGAGTGTTCACACACATCACTACCTAAATATATCAACAAATCCCCCCTGGGAGTGATGTGGTGAACAAGGAGCTGGCACTCATGTATAAGGAAGTGCCAAGCTATGTGGAAATCACTCCACAAAAGGAAGTAAGCCCAAAGCTTTGCAGAAAGCTTCAAACTTCTCCCTAGGCAGAGCCTTTGTGAAAAGGTCTACAATGTTCTCCTGCGTGGGCACATATGCCAAGCTGATCTCCCCAGCAGAGAACCTCTCCCTGACATAGTGATAATGCACCTCAATGTGCTTAGTGCGAGCATGGAACACAGGGTTCCTCGCAACTGCCAATGCACTCTGACTGTCAGTGAAGATGGTGGTGGCAGAAGACTAGCCAACACCCAAATCAGCCATAAGGCGTCTGAGCCACACACACTCAACAGTCGCTGTGAAAGCTCCTACTCAGCCTCACAACTGGAAGTGGCCATAGTAGGCTGCTTCTTGCTCAACCAAGATATACATGAGGTACCAAGCATGAAGCAAAAACCACTGGTGGACACATGAGTGTCATAGCAACCAGCCCAATCTGAGTCAAAAAAAGCATGCAAATCTGGCGGTAGTGATCCCCCCTTGGGATAAAACAACCCAAGTAGCCTAGTACCACTCAAGTAGCGAAAGATGCGCTTAATCGCTTTCCAATGCGTGACTCCTAGGCAATGCATAAACCTGCTCATCTGTGAGACAGCAAACTGAATATCTGGCCGAGTAATGCATAAGTAAATCAAGCATCCAACAGTCTGCTGATAGAGAACAACATCAAATGCATCTCTAGCATCATGAAGACTCAATCGTAAACCTGTCTCCATAGGAGTGGCAATAGGCTTACAGTCTTCAAGGCCAAAACGCTGCAATAATGTGTCAATATATTTCGTTTGACACAAAGCCATTCCACCATCAACGTGCATAAAGTGAATGCCCAAATAGTGATGCAAATGCCCCAAATCAGACATCTCAAATGAGGCATGCAAATCAGCCTTAAAATCAGCAATATGTGTCTCAATAGGACCAGTGAGCAGCATGTCATCAACATAGACAACAATGATCAGAAGCACATGAGTAGCATGTTTAACATATAAGGTGCTTTCAGTTGGACTGTTCTCAAAACCATGTGCAATCAGATAGGCATGTATCTTCTCATACCAAGCACGTGGTGCTTGCTTTAAACCATATAATGCCTTCTTTAACCTGCAAACCTGGTTTTCATGCCCTTTCTGCACAAAGCCACGGGGCTGAAAAACATACACTTCTTCATGCAAGTCACCATTCAGAAATGTTGTTTTAATGTCCAACTGATGTACATTCCAACCATGATGGGCTGCAAGTGCACAAATGCTCCGAACAGTAGTCATACGGCATGTAGGTGCAAAGGTCTCATCAAAATCAATGCCTCTTTCCTGTGCATAACCCTTTGCAACAAGCCTAGCCTTATACATGTCAACTCTACCATCAGGTTTACGCTTCAGCTTGTATACCCACTTAGTGCCAATGGCCTTCTTGCTAGGAGGCAAGTCACATAAAGACCATGTACCATTCTTCATTATAGCATCATATTCAAATTGCATAGCAGCCATCCAATTTTCTGAATTTTGTGCTTTATCAAAAGAAACAAGCTCATTCTCATCACAGAGACTAGATGCAGCCATAGCATAGCAATCTAATGCAAAGGAGGCACTATGAGAGCCTGAACGAGTACGATATGACAAAGGTGCATCTAATTTGCTGTCACGCAAAGTCTGCACCAGCCATTTTGGCATAGTTTTTGTCTGCTCAATATCAGCTCTCTCATCAACAAGTGCATCATGTAATCTGCATAAAAAATGGAATGATCTGCATCATCATATGAAACCTGCAAAGGCTGAGAAGTTGCCTCATTAGGACCAGCACTAGCCTGTCCACCTGTAAAAAGAGGCATCAAAGTATCATACATGTCTTTGGAGCTAACAGATGTCTCCTTAGTACATGAAAGCAATGGTTGAATAGCATCTTCCACAAAGACAACATCACGGCTAACCAGAATGCGTTTAGTTTGTGGATGATACAGACGATAGCCTTTACTTTCAGAACTGTACCCAACAAAAATACATTTTACTGCCTTATCATCATTGTTCAGGCACTAATGCATATGCCAAACAACCAAAAACACGCAGATGAGCAACAGATGGCTTGCGGTCATGCCAAGCCTCATATGGAGTGATAGACTGCAACGCTTTAGTGGGACACCTGTTCAGTATATATGCTGCACACATGACAGCCTCAAGCCAAAAACTATGTGGTACAGCCTGACTTTTGACCATGCACCTCGCCATTTCCATGAGTGATTTGTTCTTTCGTTCAGCAACTCCATTCTGTTGAGGTGTATACGGCACTGTACATTGGTGTTTTATCCCACGTTCAACCAGAAATGCATTAAAATCTAAAGACATATATTCCCCCCCTCGATCAAAACGGAGGGTGCCCATTTTACATGCTGACAGATTTTCAGCCAAAACCAAAAACTGTTTGAAGCACATGAACACTTCGGACTTTGCTTTGAGTGGATATACCCATGCATGCTTGGAAAAATCATCAATGAAAGTCACGAAGTAAAGGTAATTTCCAAAAGAGGGTGTCTGCATAGGACCACAGACATCACTATGTACAAGCTGCAATTTCTGCGTAGCCCGAACTGAACCATCTTTTGGAAAGGAAGAACGCTGCATTTCGCCCAAAATACAGCCTTCACAAATATGTTTTCCAGGAGCCTCAAGTTTGGACAAAGAGGACACCATTTCAGATTTCTACAGGCGTAGCAAACTAGCAAAATTCAGATGACCAAAGCGTGCATGCCAAAGCTTTGCATCTGACATAGCTTGAGAATCATGAACTGCACATCCCGAATCATTCACAGATCTTTCATAGTCTATGAGCTTATATAGCCCATGACGTAAGATTCCAGAAGCAATAATCATATCACCATTTGAGAGATCATGGACTGTACACCTGTCATCAACAAATTTCACAACCAAGCTAATCTTGGCTAATGCAGAAAATGATAATAGGTTCTTTTTGATCCCTGGCACAAATAAAGCATCTGACAAAGTGAACGAACTACCATCAGCAGTAGTCAGAATGATCTTACCAACTCCCATAATAGGATAAGAGGAGTTATTGGCGCATGTGACAGTATTCCCTGTAGGGGCAGGCTCGAGTGAAGAGAAGAAACTGCGCTGCGAGGTAATATGTTTGGTCGCCCCACTGTCAAAGTACCAAACATCTGAGTCTACTGCAGACATGCACTGATCATGAGAAGATGGGTCAAAACTTCAGACAGTAGTAAACACCCATTCTTCTTCCTGCACAAGATTTGCAAACTCTGTTTTTGGTGTAGAGGCCTCTGCAACAACCATTCCAGCCTCTTTCTTCTTTGCCTCTTTAGCAGCCAATTTTGGACAGTTCTTTATAATATGTTCATTTCCTTTACAGTACTTGCAGAACAATTTCTGCTTTTCTGATTTCTTCTCATCTTTATCCTGGTTCTTCGATTGTGCAACATTTGCAGATTTCTGCTTACTAGTAGAAGAGCTCCATTTTCCTTTGCCCTTCTGACTAGCCAGGAAAGCTTGATCTGCAACACGCATAATGGACCTGTTCTGCCTGGAGTGATCTTCCTGCAACAGAACAGAGACTAATTCCTCAAATGACAAGGCATTCGGATTGCCTTTCATCATCAACCGAAGAGTAGAGGCAAAACTCTGATATGAATCAGGAAGACCATTAAACGGTCTGCACAAGTGAGCTATCTGGTATAACCTCATCAGCAGAAATCAATTGTTCCTTCAGGTCTTTGATCTTTGTAAGAAAACTGTCCATAGAATCACCTTCATTCATGTGCTCACTCTCCAACTATTTTCGGAGGTAAGCAACACGAGCCTCATTCCTAGCCTGGTACAAAGTGGTAAGTGTATCCCAAGCATCCTTTGCTGTTCTGCAAGAGCGAATGTGAGGAATAATGGCACGTTTGACAGACAAAGCTATCAATGCATGTGCCTGGGCATCTCTGCCATCCCAAGGAATCTGCTCTGCAGTAGGTGCAACAGAAACAGTAGCACGAACACGAATCTGTGGAATATCATCTTCGACACCATCTTCATCAGCTCCAGCACCTCCAGCACCTGTATTTGTAGTACCTGTAGTTGCGGGTGTAACAGGACGTCTTTCAACACCCTGCACAATGTTCCACAGTCCTTTTGCAACCAGTACATGTCGCATCATATAAGCCCATAATGGGTAGTTGGTACCATCCAACTTATCCTCAAAAGCCAATATACGGAATACATCACTGCTTTCAGCCATGGCCGGTGACTAAAATACCTTGATGCAAAAAATTGACTGTATCTCAAAAAGTTGAACGGAATTGCCCAGAGAAGTTCTGCTAGACCTGTAGCAGACTTCGAGACGCTTAAACTAGCGAACAGAAACTGGTATATACCTTTGGCACAAAAGGACGAAATAGCCTGCACAAGCATTGTGATAGTGCGTTCGAAGGCCGAAACGAGCTCAGATCGCGATTTCGGCACCACACAACGAAGCTGTTTTGATCTCGAAAACACCCTGAGTATGCTCACCAAATTTCGAGCGAATCTGAGACTGCAAACAGAGGAGTGTCGACGGCACCCTAGAAGAAGCGACGACCTGCTCTGATACCAATTGTTGGAGATAGACGTCTACGGAAGCACACGAACAGCACAAGGAAGAAGAAGAAGCTTGGAGCACAAACACACAATACTGAATGTATTACTAGAGAATGTACAAAGATAAGTAGCCCATTAGGGCAATAGGCGTATATACAAGCCGAGGGAAAAAAACCTCCTAAAGAGGGAAAAAAGTGCCCCGGTGGTCCTAGAGTGTTCACACACATCACTACCTAAATATATCAACACTTTTCAGTGATGTGTAGAGAATGACCCTGAGACGGTGTAACTTGAATTTCTCTAAAATTAATTAACCAAATGATTTGCAAATTTTTATACCTAACCAAGACAATAGTACCTTTCGAATAAGGGTTTAAACACTAGATTTGGAGCTCTATAGAGAGAGCATCTTTCTGGAAGTTGATTGAGTTTGAGGAAGAATGAGCATAGAATAGAAATGGCACCAAGCAATGAGCAAAGAGCAAATGTATTGCTTCAAATCATCAATCTCATTAATGTAAAAAATGTTGGGGAGTGTTTATATAGATGATTGAGGATATGGCCAAACCTTTTCTCCATGAATTTGAATTCAAAATTAGGGCCATTTGTTAGTTTAGATTGATTGGAATATTTTCCTACAATCTAGGAGAAGAGAGTTTAAATGAAATCTAATTTTTGATTGATTGATTGAGAATCAATCTCAACCATTCTAATTCATGGCTTTTAGGCATTTCAATCGTTCCTTTTTCAAACTTAAATAGCTTGAACACTACAAGAAATGATCATAAGTGATCAACCAATTAATACAAAGAAAGTATGTGCACATAAGTGCTATTCTTAAAGGCATATCCATAGCATCCAAATAATGGATTTGATGTAGAGAATATCCACCTCAAGCATAAAGAAAGCTTGATGTTCCAACACGTCCCCCTCAAGCTAAAGGATGCCTGAGTCTTCATTCTTTGATAGGTTGAATACCTACCATAGCTTTGAATCTACAAAACTTTATCCCATCAAGTGCCTTTATCATCATGTTTGCTATTTGCTTCTTAGTAGGAACAAATGACATGTCAATTTCCTTTTCCATAAGCTTCTCTCTTACAAAATGGTAATGGACTTCTATGTGCTTTGCATGAAAAATTGGATTTGCAGCTAAATGCATGGAACTTACATTACCTCCAAGGAAGTGAGGTTTGGAACTTACAAGTCCCAAACATGAGTACAATTCCTTGAGCCATATTGCTTCTTGAGTTGCAATAGTTAGACCTCTATATTCTACTTCACTTGAAGATATTGGTTGCTTCTTCGAACTCCATAACACCAATTTCGAACCTACACATGCTAAGTATCCAGAGGTACTTCTTTTATCATCCTTTGCTCTTGCCCAATCTGCATCAGGATAGATTTTGATATCTAAACCCAAAGAGTAAGGATAATAGATACCTTCATTAAGTATCCCTTTGAGGTAACTGAGTACTCTCTTTGCAACATCCATGTGTGGCCTTCTAGGTGAGTGCATGAATGGACTAAGCACTCCAACACTATATGATATGTTTGATCTTATGTGAGTAGCATATATCAAGCTACCAACTAAGCTTTGATACTCTCTACGATCACCAATCTGCTCACCTTGATAAACACAATTTATGGTTCAGTTCCAAAGGTGTACCTACAAGCTTTATGTTATCCATTCTAAACTTGACAAGTAGGTCTTCAATGTATCTTTTCTTATTTAGACACATCCCTTCATCTTTATAAATCACTTGCATACCTAGGAAACATGTGAGCTCACCTAAGTCAATGATTCTTAACTCCTCTTGCATGTGTCTCTTGATCCTTTGAGTGCCATTTAGATCATCACATGTCACAATAATATCATCTACATATACACATAGATAGATAACCTCATTGTGATCCCTTTTGATGAATAGAGAATGATCTGGGTTGCATGTTTGAACCCTTGAGCTTGAAGGTATGTAACCAACCTATAATTCTAAGCTCTAAGAGCTTGTTTCAATCCATACAATGGTTTCTTGAGTCTCCAAACATAAGATGTATGATTAGGGTTTTCAAATTATGGTGGTTGTGACATGTATACCTCTTCACTCATCCAACCATTTAGGAATGCATTTTTCACATCATGTTGGAGGAGTCTCCAAATTTTTTGCAGTAGCTACACTTATCAATTTTCTTATTGTAGTCATCTTTGCAATTGTTGAGAATGTTTCCTCATAGTCTATACCATGCATTTGTGAGCATACTTTGGCAAATAATCTTGTCTTGTACCTGCAAACCAATCCATCTGAGTTTCTTTTAGCTTTATATACCCATCTACAACCAATTAGCTTTTGATTGGGTGACGTTGGAACCTAATCCTAAGTTTCAATCTCCTTGAATGCATCTATTTCTTCTTTCATGGCCTTTTCCCAACTAGGGTTTTCCTTTGCCTCTTCATAGGTTGAGGGTTCCTCTAAGATTGAGTCCTTTGCATGTGTATCATGCCCACATGGAATTCTAGAGATGTGTAAGCACTCACATTGATTTCTATGGGATTCAAGAGGCATATCATTCCACAAATGAGGTGATGCAAAACATCTCGTTAGGCTTCTTTATAGTCAAAGAATTTATATATAAGCAGGAGTCTTGAAAGAAAATCACATCTCAAGAGATGGTTAGCCAACACAAGGATGAAAGTTGGTGAGTGAGTTCAATCTCTTATTTTAAAATTGCAAGATTTAGATGATCAAATTTGTAATATGAGAGTTATCACATATAAGGAAGAGATGATGAATACTTTCATAAATTCACATTCACATGCATATCGTTCTTTTGTTACTTCTCTTTCTCTCTCTCTCTCTCTACAATAGATAGGGAAATATTTGAAGTGTTGTGGTTCTTATTACTTCAAGCTAAAGACCAATAAAAGAATATAGAAGATAATGATGAAGCTATCGTATCATCATCTAAAGCAAATAAGAAAAAGGACACTATAAAGAACCAGAAGGAGAATCAATTAAAAAAAAAGGAAAGTAAGGCTTCCATTTCAAATTCTTCCTCTACATTGACTTCCAGATCTACCTCTAGCACTTCTACTACAATACTTCCACTACATTCCCCTCAAATAAAGGTATTTGCCATTATTTCAAAACAATAGGTCATTTTATATCAGAATAAGGAAAGAGGATTTTCAATGAGAAGAAACGAGCATTAGATAATAATGTTGAAGATGGTGCAAAATTTAAGTCTTCAAATGAATGATATTATGCATATGTCAATATTGAAGAAATAGCATTTGATAAGGCATCATTAAATAGAGTATTTGAAAATCCTTCTGCATTATAATCTAGAGCTACTAAGCATATGATAGGTTGTAAGAAGGTTTTTTCGTTCCCTTACTTACTTTACACATAGAAGGGTGACTATCGTAGATGTTCATGATTTTGATGTTTTAGGTTTTGGCGAAGTTGATTTAAAGACAGCAACAAGTGGAAATTTCACAATTTTCTAATGTCCTTTGAGTTCCAAAAATGAAGAAGAATTGCTTTCCATTTCTAATTTTGTATCAAATGGTTATAAAGTTGTTCTTAAGAAGGATTCATGGTAGGTCTTGTGAGGAGATGGATGGGTATGTTCAAGAGATGAGGTAGTGTTGCATAAAACCTACTCTACTCGTGCAAAGTTAACTCCAAGGATGCTTAAAAGACTACTTTAGGTTCACATTAATGTATTCAGAACCACCAAGGGCTTTGGAGCATCATTCCCAAAAGTTTTCATCAAAACAAATAACTTGCATGTACAAGAAATGTGAAGAAACCTTCTATTTTAAGGAATACAACTCCTTGGTAATTTATTTAGAGCTCACAACCTGAGATGAATTGAGAGATTTTTTGCACACCTCTAAGGAGTTTGTTGCTAAGTAAAAATTATTTCATCAATTTAGCCAAACCATACACTAAGAAGTGAATCTAACAAGTGAGGGGGGTCATCCCGACATTTCAGGATCTAGAAGATGTGCAGACACAAGCACCTTCTATGATTCATGTCTCACGATCCCTTGAATAAAATGAGATGCCAATTTATATGCAAGTATTAGAAGTTTCAACATAACTAACCCAAGTTAAAGTATTTAAATGAGTGAACAGAGGCAGAGAAATCAATTCCACAAAATCACTCTAATGATGAAGATGCAGCAGAAATAGTAGACATAAATATACTTGAAGACATGTATCAAAATGTATATGCTAATGAACATATGATACAAGGGAAGTTTAGTGGACTACTCATACATGAAGTGAGCTCAATGTGTCCTCACTAGTGTAGCTCAATTTCTCTCAAGATGACTCTCATAGCCCATTACCAAAAACATGTCTATTTATACTCATAATATGAGTTTGAAAATTTTCCCTCACCTAAAAGTGATCCTACACTTTAGGGATGATGGTTCAAATTGATCCTTCCTACCACATCAATCATGGGTTCAACTCCCTAACTTCATGAGATTCCTTATTTTCTTGGATTTTACATTTATCCAAAGCAAATATAATCGAATTGACAAGCAAGTGTTCATGTGAGGTTTCCACTTGTGAAAAACTAAATGAATGAGTAGTCTTGAATAATTAGTCAAGCATTTAGGCTTGCTAATTGTACCAAAAGCTTCCACTCAAGCCTAAGATGCTTGAGTCTTTAGTCCATTATGATTTTTTTTATTCCAATCATTGATTTGAAGCTATTTAATTTTCTTCCTTTCAATGCCTTTGTCATCATATATGCACATTGTTGATGTTTGGATACATATGAGAGTTGTATCTCCTTACTCGTGATATTTTCCCTAACATACTGGTAGTGAACTTCTATATTTTTGGTCTTGCCATCATAGACAGGGTTAGTAGCAAGATGTAATGAAGTAATGTTGTCTCCAAATATATGTGGTGTTGAAGTATTCAATCCTTAATCTAAATATAGGATTGAATTGTGTAGCATTTGCAAGTCCTTTGTATTCAGCTTCTGCTGATGAGAGAGCAATTGTCAATTGCTCCTTGGAAGACAATGAGATCAATTTGGTATGTGCAAAGGTAAGACAGCCTGAGGTGCTTCTCCTATCATTTTTGATCTAGCACAATATTCATTAGAAAATAGTTTGACATCTATATCAGATGTATAAGGATAGTATAATCCTTCATTAGTTATATCCTTCAAATACTTTAGAATTATCTTGATTGCTTCCATGTGAGGCTTCATTGGAGTGTCAATGAAATGCACTAGCACACTAACTCCATAGAATATATCTACTCTAGTTAGAGTAGCATAACTCAAACTTTGTACACGACTCTAATAACTAGTCATGTCTTTAATTAACTCACATTCATGTGCACTTAGCTTTAGATTTAGCTACATGGGTGTACCTGCAACCTTTGCATTTTTCCATCTTGAGCTTGGTAAGAATATCTCCAATGTACTTCTTTGAGTTAGGAACATCTCTCGAAGTGCCAAGCTATGTGCAATCAATCCACAAAAGGAAGTAAGCCCAAAGCTTTGCGGAAAGCTTCAAACTTCTCCCTAGGTAGAGCCTTCATGAAAATGTCTGTGATGTTCTCCTACATGGGCACATACGGTAAGCTAATATCTCCAGCAGGGAACCTCTCCCTAACATAATGATAATGCACCTCAATGTGCTTAGTGCAAGCATGGAACATAGGATTGCTTGCAACTGCCAATGCGCTCTAACTGTCCATGAAAATGGTTAGGGCAGAAGACTGACCAACACCCAAATTAGCCATAAGGCATCTGAGCCACACACTCTCATCAATCCTCATGAAAGCTACCCTATACTCAGCCTCACAACTAGAAGTGGCCACAATAAGCTGCTTCTTGCTCAACCAAGATATGCATGAGCGACAAAGCATGAAGCAAAAACCACTAGTGGACACATGATTGTCATAGCAACCAGCCTAGTCAGAGCTAAAAAAATCATGTAAATTTGGTAGTATTGATCCCCCCTTGGGAAAAAAGAATCCAAGTAGCTAGGTACCACTCAAGTGGCAAAAGATGCACTTAATTGCCCACCAATGCTTGAGTCCTGGGCAATGCATAAACTTGCTCATCTTTGAGATAGCAAACTGAATATCTGGCAAAGTAATGCATAAGTAAATCAAGCATCCAATAGTGTGCTCATAGAGAACTGCATCAAATGCATCTCGAGCATCACGAAGTCTCAAACATAAGCCTCTCTCCATAGGAGTGGCAATAGGTTTACAGTCTTCAAGGCCAAAATGCGGCAATAATGCGTCAATATATTCTATTTTAAACAAAGACATTCCACCATCAATGTGCTTAAACAAAATGCCCAAACAATGATGCAAATGCCCCAAATAAGACATCTCAAATGAGGCATGAAAATAAGCCTTAAAATCAGCAATATGCTTCTCATGAGGACCACTGATCAACATGTCATCAACTTACACAACAATGATCAGAAGTACATCATTAGCATGCTTAACATATAAGGTGCTTTCAGTTTGATTGTTCTCAAAACCATGTGCAATTAGATAGGCATGCATCTTTTCATACCAAGCATGTGGTGCTTGCTTTAAACCATTTTATGCCCTTTCTACACAAAGCCATGGGGCTAAAAAGCATACGCTTCTTCATGCAAGTGACCATTCAGAAATGTTGTTTTAATGTCCAATTGATGTACACTCCAACCATGATGAGTTGCAAGTGCACAGCTGCTAGGAACAATAGCCATTTGGCAAGTAGGAGCAAAGGTCTCATCAAAATCAATACCTCTTTCTTGAGCATAACCCTTTGCAACAAGCCTAGCCTTATACCTGTCAACTGTTCCATCACGTTTATGCTTCCACTTGTATACCCACTTAGTGTTGATGGCCTTCTTGCGAGGAGGAAAGTCACAACAACTAGGTACCATTTCATGATAGCATCGTATTCAAATTGCATTGCAGTCATCCAATGTTTAGAATTTTGTGCTTCATCAAATGA
This sequence comes from Ceratopteris richardii, assembly GCA_020310875.1. Lineage (NCBI taxonomy): Eukaryota > Viridiplantae > Streptophyta > Polypodiopsida > Polypodiales > Pteridaceae > Ceratopteris > Ceratopteris richardii. The sequence goes on along the minus strand of MU262591.1, from coordinate 39,516 downwards.
AACAGGCTCAGTCTCATCATAGAGACTAGACAGAGCCATAGCATAGCAATCTGATGCAAAAGAGGCACTATGAGAGCCTCAAGGAGTATGATAAGGCAGAGGTGCATCTAATCTGCTGTCATGCAAAGACTACACTAGCCATTTTGGCATAGTTTTTTCCTCCTTGTAAATTTGCATCAGAAATAGAATGATCTGCATCTTCACATGAAAGCTATAAAGGCTGCGACATTGCCTCACTAGGAATAGCACTAGAGTGTCCACCTATAAAAAGAGGCAACAAAGTATCATACATGTCTTTGGAGCTAACATATGTCTCTTTCATACACGAAAGTAAAGGTTGAATAGCATCTTCCACAAAAGAAACATCACGGCTAGCCGAAATGCATTTAGTTTGTGGATGATAGAGAGGATAGCCTTTGGTTTCAGAACTATAACCAACAAAAATACATTTTACTACTTTATCATCCAATTTCCTCTAATGTTGTTTAGGCACTAATGCATATGCTAGACAACCAAAAACACGCACATAAGTATGAGATGGCCTCCGACCATGCCAAGCCTCATTTGGAGTGATGGACTATAGTGCTTTAGTGGGACACCTGTTAAGTGTTGAGATATCAAGCTCAATGTGTGATGATCGAGGATGACATGTATCACTTTTTGGTCTCTCTAACATGTACAGTGGTCACACCGGTATATGTCAGGGATACTTCATTGAGCTGTACTAGATTTATCTACCGAGAGTAATGGCACATTTGTTTCTTGCCAACGCACTCATTCCCGGACATTATGTTTTTCCTTATGTTCTAGTCTTTAGATATTGCACTTGTTGTATTCCTGTTTTTAGGTAATTCTTGTGCATTCCTTTTTATGTAATAGAAGAAGAAGAAGAAGATCATTCTTCCTTGCCTCAATCTGAGTGTGTGATTCTCATTGACTGTGAGAGTGTGTGTGTGTGAGCTCTCTTCCTTATCTCCTTCCTTGTGACATGGTATCACAGCCAGTGTGGCTATAGAGAGCTCGTGGAGAAGGTTGACGATGAAGAGTACGCGAGATGGCATGGAGAAAGTGTGATTCACAAATGACCTCAGATTTCTACAAAACTTGGTGTGAAGGTAGAAGACCCCAAAATAGTTTTTGAGAGTTATCCCTTTAGGGCCACTTGTTTTTGTCAGATTGAAGTTTCGAAGCCATCTCGACCTCCATTTCGAGCCCGTAAGGTGGGGCCCATAGAAAAACCAGGTCAATTTTGGAAACTATAACTTGTGTCGTGTTTGGCGATACTCATATATTCTAGATCTAGAATTTCAAGAAATTTTATGTACTATTGATACACGAAAACTGTGCCTTTCTGAGATCAAACTGTCATGTCATAGTGCAACAGTGTTCAAGCAAAAATGTTGCTTGTAGTGTTTTGTAGTGTTGTGAATTGTTGCAAAAATGGAAAACGTAGATGGAATGAGTCAACTTATGAGCAATAAGCTGGACAAGAACGACTTCCATGCTTGGAGATTCAGAATGACAAATTTCCTAATGGGAAAAGGCTACTCGAAGTACATCGAAGGCTCCACAATTACCAGAGATGAATCGAACTGCAGAACAGTTAAGAGCATATGAGGAATGGAATCAAGGAGCACGAACGGTAATGTATTGGCTATCTGTTAGCATACAAGATAGCATGATTAGGCACATACAGGATGCCAAGGCTCCAAAAGAGGCTTGCAACAGTTTCGTCACATTGTATGAGACCAATACAAAGGCATGGAAATTGCAACTCAAGAACGAGCTGCATATATTGGATAAAAAGAGCATGTCGGTAAGTGACTACACTCTAACAATCAAAAGCATATGTGAGTCACTTGCATCTATTGGCATGAATGTAGATGATGATGATGCTAAGGTGGAAGTGTTCCTTCATGGTTTAGGAGTTGCATATAAGCAGTTTAGAACTTCTATACAGACTAAGAAAAATATTTTGAATTTTGCTGATCTGGTATCTATGCTGATTATTGAAGAAAAGAATCTTGGCGAGGATTCAAACTCCCAAGGAAAATCTATTTCTGAGCAGGTATTCTACTCTGGTAGAGGAAGAGGCAGAGGTAGAGGTTTTGGAAGTGGAAGAGCAAACAATAGCCAAGATCAAAGTCAACAACAGAATCATGCAGGAGGAAGAGGACAATTTCAAGGCAGGGGGAGCCAAAGAGGCCGCAGAAAATTCCAAAGAAATGATTTAGGTAATGACAATAAAGGATGCTAGAATTGTGGTAAACCTGGACACTTTGAACGTGATTGTAGGTTGAAGAATCAAAATCACAAAAGGCAACAAAACAACTATGCATCCACAAGTGAAGATGATTCTGAGAAGTTGTTCATGATTCAACATCACATGATGAATACGATGTCTACTGTTGTTTCAAAATTGAATGATAATGTCTGGTATGTTGATTTAGGTGCTTCAAATCACATGACCAGTCATGCAGAATGTTTAGTACTTTGCAAAAATTGCTAGGTCGTGGATATATAGAAACAAGTGATGACACATCACACCCTATCGAGCATATAGGAAATATAGCACAATATATGGAGGATGGGAAGGTAAAACACCTTGTTGATATGCTGCATGTTCCAAATATAACAAAGAATCTGGTTTTCGTTGGACAAATGGTTGACCAAGGATTACAAGTCAGGCTCAATGCTGATGGGTTATATGTAAAAGAATACAAATCGGATGGAAGATTGATTGCCAAAGGAAACAAAGTGGGTAGAATGTTTACCTTAAATGTGGAAATTCCTGAAATGAATGCAACCATGTTTGCAAAAGGTGCAGGAGTTATTGTTGATATAGAGATATGACACAAACGGATTGGACATGCAAACTTGCAAAGGTTGAAATTGATGCACTCAAAGGAGATTGTCTATGGACTACCAAATTTCAAGGTTGCAGAGATGCAAAAGGTATGTGCAACATGTCAATTTGGTAAACAGTCAAGATAATCGTTTCCGCATGACAAGCATGTTAGTGAGAATGTGCTAGAAATAGTACAGACAAATGCTTGGGGTCCTACAAAGACCACATCTATGGGCAATTGCAGGTTTTATGTTACTTTCATTGATGACCATACATGGAAAGTGTGGGTATATTTCATGAAAGAGAAGAGTGAGGTATTCACTCACTTTCCGAATTTTAAAGCTATGGTGGAAAAGCAGACAGGGAAATTACATCAAGTTACACCTAAAGAGAATTTCACAAGTAAAAAGCCAAACTTATCACATATGAAAGTTTTTGGTTGTTTTGCATATGTACATGTTACAGATGAGTTGGGGACGAAGCTTGATCCAAAAGCATAAAAATGTGTCTTCATTGGATACTCCCTTGAGCAAAAGGGATATAAATGTTATAAACCACTTACATGATAGGCGAAGATGAGCACAAATGTATTTGATGAAATGTTGCTTCTATGCAGATGCCGAAAAAGGACTGAATCTTGAACCAAATGAGAAAGAAAATGTTCAAAAATCAAGTGCAGAATCTTAAGCTTTGAGTGGACCAGATGCATCACCAAGCAATAGTTCCAACTCAAATCCATGGAGTGGAAGATTGCGTGGAAATTTTAGTCCAGGAAGCTCATCAAATACATCGAAGAAAGGTAAAGAAAAGCTTTTTGCTAGTCATAAAACATGTGCAGGTTTTGAAGATGTTGATGGAGATTCAAGTGATCCAGAAAAGAGTCTTGATGAGGAACTTGGATTTCCCTCTATGAAGACTCCAAGAGTAAGATAGGCACATGGATATGATACAAGGAGAAGTGACCTAGGACCAAGAAGATCTCGGAGGATACGAAATTCAATGCAATGATTTAAATATGAAAGTTACATGGGTCACCATTGTGCCTACATGAAAAAGGTAATACAAGATGTTGAACCTTCTTATTTTGAAGATGCAATTGGAAAGATGGATTGGGAAAAAGCTATGGATGAAGAGATGGCTGCACTTTATGGAACTGAGAAATGGAAGCCGGTTCCATTGCCACAAGGAAAGAAACCCATAGGTTGCAAGTGGGTTTACAAGGTAAAGCTGTTGGTGCAGACCAATCACCAATTGAAGTTTGGAAGACAAAAGACGGAGATAAGATTAAGTCTTGAAGCAAAGAAGGAGGTTACATTCACAGGATGAATGATATGTACACATATGTACATTAGTGAAGATATAGATCACTTAGACTTTTGAATAGTCATAAACTTGTACATATTTGCCTATAAATACTTTGGAAAAATGTCGGGGCAATAGAGGAGACAATAGGAGAGTATGAGAATAGTGCATTTCTAAGTTGTAAGACTCATTAGAGTTCATAGAAATGAGAAGAAGTCTCTCTCATAACTCAAGTGTAATTTTCTGAAGAATAGAAGAAAAGTTGCGCCCGAAGTTTTCGTGTCTTCTCCTTCTGTGGTAAATCTTCTGTGGAATGCTTTTGTACAAGTCTAAGTCTAGAGTTGATCAACCTCTGTACAAAATTTCAGCTTCCAATTGTAATGAGGTTAAGAGAATTGTGTGTAGGAACATTCATATGTAAAGAATGTTCGCAGTCTCCTGAAACAGGCGCAAATTTCGAGTTCAATGAAATGAGTAGTGCTCAGTGCACAGTGTAAAGTTTTACACATATGATAGCTCAAAATCTAAGTTGAGAGATAAGCTATCTACAGCCAAAAGGATTTGATAAAACGGGTTCGACATTGAGAGAACCAAAGCTAAGAAGTTATAGGTGTCAAAGTCGCTACTGCAGAGAAGTAGTTTTACACATAGGTAAAGTGTTTGAGTTATTTCTCAAAGTATACTCAGTCATTTGATAAGATTCAAGTTGCAAAAGGTGCGCAATCTTAAGGCAAAGCAACCTACAAAGTTTTATCAAAAACTTTACACAAATGGTTAGTCAATCAGAGATTAATCTGCAGCAGACTTTTTTGAGAAGTTGAGTTTTTCAGAATAGTTAATTTTCTGATAAGTTGATGAATGTTCTCTAAATTTGGTGGAGTCTGAAGTTGTTCTTGATATAGAGGTGCTCTAAATTCAAGGTCAACTTGTTCTTTTGGAGATTAACACTCTCCATCATGGAGTAATTGTGGCCAAGTGATATTTGGTTTCTGTGTGGATATATCCTCAATTAGGTCATAAGGTTCGATACCCTTACCTAGAGGAAAGTCTTCCATCATGATCTTCCTCCTCATCCTTCTCTTTCTTTTACTAGCTTCTCCTTCTACAACTCTTCCTTTCTTTGTTTGTGTACCCATGCTGAAATCTTTGTCTTGAGATCGGTCTCTGTCTTGCACCCTTGTCCTCTTAATTGGCATCGTATCCATGGTCTCTTGTTCCTCGGTCAGCTCCAAAACATTCACTTGCCTTTGCTCACCTTGAGCCATTGGGACAGGTGGAATATTTGCTTGCGGTTGTTGTTGTTCTTGTGCATATTGTGGTAGCCTCCTAATAGGATCATATCACTTGGATTCCTATGAGGATGAGGACAATTATACATACCATGACCATTTTTGTTGCAATTGTAGCATATAAACTCTTGTGCTTGTCATCGTTGTCTTCAATTTTGTTCCCTTTGTGGTCTATCTTGCCGGTTCCTCACCAACTTGATTGTTAATTGTTCTAGATGTTGTGTGAGTTTCTGCAAGATATCTTGTTGTGAAGCTTCTCCGTTCTCTACTTGTGCAGCTAGTACTAGGGGAATAGCATCCATATGTTCTACTTTTTCAACCTTTGAAGATTGAAACTTTAATTTTCTACACTTAACTCTTGCTATATCTAATGCTTCTTCAAAAGTCCCTGGAAATTGTGATTCCACCTTTTGTTTTAGAGAAGGGAAGAGTCCTGAGATGAATCTATCCCTTTTAAAAAATTGTGGACCTACCTTATTTGTCCCTAGGCTACCTTCCCAATTATTCCACACACACACTGAAACTTAGACTCATAATTGGAAAAGTCTTCAAAAGTTACTTGCCTCAGTGAGAGAAATTGTTGACATAATCCTTTGGGTGTATCTTTTTTGCCATATCGCATTATATATGCTTCACACACTACTTCCCAACTTCCTGTTACATCGTTTGATAGGTTTTTGTACCATACTCTAGCTTCCTCCTTTAGGACCAATGGGAAAGCCCTTAGCTTGATAGCTTCTTGATCCCTTCATGAGACAAGGTATGCCATTTCCAAGTTTTCCAAAAACTTTGCAACATCTTTGTTGCGTCCTCCATAGAAGTGTGGGAAGATTGATGCCATGGTTGAACTTGAAAGTAGCTTCCTTACAATAGAATGAGGATCCAGATGTCGAAAGTAAGGGTATACTCTAGAACTAGAAAGATAAATGGTTCTTGAGATTCAACCATTTCTGCCAAACGCTCAGCCCCAAAATGATAGACTATGCATTGTTGGAAGAATATCTTCCTACTGTATGTGATATGGAAAGAAAGAAGGGGTCTTGGTTGATAAGGTTTGTTGGGACAAATGGGATGATTTTGGCTATTGGGATTTTGGAAATTCATGAAATTGAGTTCCTCAGTGGGGGCACTAGGTTATGAGAGTGGCACTAAAGAAATGGCCTCTAACACTCCTTTAGCACTCATGCTCATAATCAGGGATGGATATGATGGAAAGGAAGGGTTCTTAGCTCCTTACACATTCATTTCACACATATGCACAAAACACAAAGAGCACTCTTAGGGTACGGGTGGTCCACACTACCCTCTTAGCACCCACACAAAGATGAAATGCTCTTAGGACACGGGTGTTCCGCACTGCCCTCTTAGCATTCACACAGATAACACATACATATGTACATACACTATTATTACATCAGATGCTCTTAGGACACGGTTGTTCTGCACTACCCTCTTAGCATTCACATAACAATCATTCACATAAACACAAGGAGCAAGATAACCTCACTTCCCAATGGATAGAAGTTGAAGGAAAATGATGAGGGTTTGGAAATGAGGGGGAATGTAGAGAAGGAATTAGAAGAAATAGCAAGGGTGGGAGATAGAAGAGGAAAGAAGAGATAGCTGGATTCAAAAGGAAATAAAGCTCATATTACAAGATATGGATACAAAGAATATGGGATACATAAAGGAAGAGAGTGTAGCACCTCTCTTGTAGCCAAGATCTCCACCTCCAAAGGGGTAGATCTATGATCAACGCAGTGTTGATAGCATGTACCTACACAGTACTTGCTTGCTTTGAGGGCACCCAAGGGGGTCCTTTTATAGGCCTTTTGGGAAGATATTTGGAGATTATATTATTTGGGATAATCTTCTAGATGTGACACTTGTGTGATAGAAAATAGAAATTTGACAAAATCCTAGAAGACTTTTGGCCATTCTAAGGTATACATTTTATTCCTATGTACCTGAGTCAAGAAGACTCAAGGACTTGTGTCAATGAGACTAAACCCCAATTGCCACACAAGTGCGTATAGTGGGAAATTGACACACACTTATTTGTCAATCCGATCAAACGACCTAACCAAGTGTATGAGGACACGTGCATACATGATGGAAAATGAAGTGGTTCAGCTGATATGTGTGAGAAAAGACTAAATCACCTATCTAAGTCACTGAATTACTGGAAGTGTCTACCGCGATACCACTTACAACAGTTTTCAGTAAATCGAGGATTTTTGCCAACTCCAAACTCCGAAATAGTTGATAGGGTACTCTTTTGGAAGCTCTCGATGAGACACATCTACTAGAAGTGATCTCACTCGATTTTGACAATCATGCTTCAAGTTATGACTAAAATAGTGAATGTTGATGGTAGCATAAACATGTATAAAGCATGTTTGGTAACAAAAGGATATGCACAAACTTATGGCATTGATTATGATGAAACATTCAGCCCTGCAAATAAAATGTCTAGTGTCAGAACACTTGTTGCATTAGCTACAACAAAAGGATGGATGTTGCATCATATGAATGTGAAGAATGCTTTCTTACAGGGTGAGTTACAGGAAGAAGTACACATGGACCAGCCACAAGGATATGAAGATTCAAAGCACCCAGAATATGTTTGTAGGTTGCAAAAGGCTTTGTATGGGCTGAAGCAAGCTCCTCGTGCATGGCATGCAAGGATTGCTGATTACTTAACCACCATTGGGTTTTCTATGTGTGATGCAGATCATTCACTAGATGCTATTTATGTTGATGACTTGATTCTAGGTCGTGATAATGAAGAAAGCATAAAAAAGGTAAAGCAACTTCTTATGTAGGAGTTTGACATGAAAGATCTTGGTATGCTACGCTATTTCTTGGGCATTGAGTTTATACATACATAAATAGGTATATGGATGTCACAAAGGCAATATGCCTTGAATTTGCTGCAAAACTATGGTATGGATGATTGTAAGCCAATTTCTATGCCATCAGATCAGAATTTGAAGTTAGATACAACATGAGGTGAACCATTGGAAAATGCTTCTATGTACAGGAAAATTGTGGGAAGTTTGATATATCTCAAAATTAGGAGGCCTGATCTTAGCTGCACTATTGGGCTTGAAAGTCAGTTTATGAAATTTCCCACGAAGCCACATTTGGATGCTCTGAGGTGCACACTATGTTATGTGAGTGCTACTTTGGATTATGCATTGTTTTATGAAGTTGGTGTGGATTTGTAGGTTCATGGATACACCAATGCAGATTGGGTTGGTAGTATTCCAGATATAAGATCTACTAGTGGCTTTCTATTCTCACTTGGGAGTGCAACTATTACATGGAGCAGTAAGAAGCACCCCACTATTGCTTTGTCGAGTATAGAGGCTGAGTATAGAGGTGTTGCAATGGTAGCATGTGAGGCATCATGGCTCGAGATGCTACTTGCAGATTTAGGTGTGGAAGTGCAAAATCCTATCACTATCTATTGTGATAATCTTAGCAGTATACAATTAGCACGGAACCCTATTTTTCATGCTAGAACAAAGCATATAGAGGCACATTATCACTTCATCATAGACAAGGTATTAGTAGGTGATATTCATCTTGTTTATGTGAGAACAGATGAGTAGGTTGCTGATATTTTCACCAAAGCACTTGGAGCAGAGAAGTTGAAGAAGTTTCGAAAGATGCTTGGATTAGAGGACATGACGTTGAGCTTAAGGGAGAGTGTTGAGATATCAAGCTCAACATGTGATGATCTAGGATGACACGTATCAATTTTTTGTCTCTCTCACATGTATAGTGGTCACACCAGTATATGTAAGGGATACTTCATTGAGCTATACTAGATTTATCTACCGAGAGTGATGACACATTTTTTTCTTGCCAGCTCACTCATTCATGTACATTACGTTTTTCCTTATGTACTAGTCTTTATATATTGCACTTTTTGTATTCCTATTTTTAGGTCATTCTTGTACAATACTTTTTATGTAATAGAAGCATAAGAAGAAGAAGATCATTTCTTCCTTGCCTCAATTTGAGTATGTGCTTCTCTTTGATTGTGAGTGTGTGTGTGTGAGCTCTCTTCCTTATCTCCTTCATCGTGACACTAAGTACATATGGTGCACACATGGCAACCTCAAGCTAGAATTTATGTGGTAAAGCCTAGATCCTGACCATACACCTCGCCATCTCCATGAGTGACCTGTTCTTCCATTCAGCAACTCCATTCTGTTGAGATGTATATGGCACTGTACACTGATGTTTTATCCCATGTTCAGCCCGAAATGCATTAAAGTTAGAAGACATATATTCCTGCCCTTGACCAGAAGTAAGGCTGCCCATTCTACATGTTGATAGATTTTAATCCACCAAAAAGTGTCTGAAGCACATAGACATTTTGGACTTTTCTTTGAGTGGATATACCCATGCATACCTGGAAAAATCATCAATGAAACTCATGAAGTAAAGATAGTTCCCAAAAGTCTTTGTCTACATAGGACCGTAGATATCACTATGAACAAGCTGCAATCTCTGAGTAGCTAAAACTGAACCATCTTTTGGGAATGAAGAATGCTGCATTTTGCCCAAAATACAGCCTTCACATACATGTTTTCCAGGTGCCTCAAGTTTGGGCAAAGAGGACACCAATTCAGATTTCTATAGGTGTCGCAAACTAGCAAAATTCAAATGAGCAAAGCATGCATGCCAAAGCTTTGCATCTGAAATAGCCTGAGAATCATGTATTGCACATGTTGAGTCATTCACAGAGTTTTTATTGTCTATGAACTTATACAACCCACGACATAAAATTCCAGAACCAACAATCACATTGTCATTTGAGAGATCATGAACCATACACCTATCATCAACAAATTTCACAACTGAGACAATCTTGGCTAAAGCCGAAACTGATAACATATTCTTCTTGATCTGTGGCACCAATAAACCATCTGACAAAATGAAAGAACTACCAATGATCTTACCAACTCCCATGACAGGATAAGAGGATTTTTTAGTGCATGTGATAGTATTCCCTATAGGGGCAAGTTCAAGTGAAGTGAAGAAACTACGCTCCGAGGTAATATGTTTGGTTGCCCCATTATCAAAGTACCAAACATCTGATTCTATTGCAGACATACACTACTCATGAGAAGATGGATTGAAACTACAAACAATAGTAAACACCCATTCTTCATTATGAACAAGATTACCACACTCTATCTTCAATGTAGAGGCCTATGAAACAACCATTCCAACATCCTTTTTCGTTTCCTCTTTTGCAACCAAGTTTGGATAGCTCCTACTGACATAGATCAATAACCTCATTGTGATCCCTTTTGATGAATAGAGAATGATCTGAGTTGCAAGTTTGAACCCTTGATCTTGAAGGTATGTAATCAACCTATAATTCCAAGCTCTAAGAGCTTGTTTCAATCCATGCAATGCTTTCTTTAGTCTGCAAACATAAGATGTATGATTAGGGTTTTCAAAACGTGGTGGTTGTGACATGTATACCTCTTAACTCATCCAACCATTTAGGAATGCATTTTTCACATGAAGTTGGAGGAGTCTCCAATTTTTTGTAGTAGCTACACTTATCAATGTTTTGATTGTATTCATCTTTGCAACTGGTGAGAATGTTTTCTCATAGTCTAACCATGAATTTGAGAGCATCCTTAGGAAACTAATCTTGCCTTGTACCTGCAAACCAATCCAGTTGAGTTTCTTTTAACTTTATATACCCACCTGCAACCAATTACCTTTTGATTGGGTGACATTAGAACCAAATCCCGTGTTCATCTCCTTCAATGCATCTATTTCTTCTTTCATGGCCTCTTCATAGGTTGAGGGTTCCTCTAAAATTGATTCCTCTGCCAAGTAGATTGAATGCTTTGTAACAAATATGGAATCATAACCATATGTTTCTCGTTGTCTTTTCTCCCTTGTTGATCTTTTAGGTGCTTTCTTGGAGCATTCCTCACACTCTTACGTCTTTGCTTTGCCTCTTGACTTTTATAGCTTGTAATCCTTTTCATTTTCATCTTGATCATCATCTGTATCACCTCTTGGATCCTCGACATGTGTATCATGCTTGCTTCCTAATTGATGAGATTCAGAATCAAGATCATATGGTAGAGTTACCTTTTGTTTGTAACCCATCTGAGTTGAGTCATACCCAATAAGCCTTTGTTGCCATTTCATCTAGCTTACCTCTTATGTTTTATGGTACATGAACATAAGCTAAACAACCGAATACCTTGCAATGTCCAATACTAGGTTTTTTTCCATACCATTCTTCATAAGGAGTCACACCTTGGATTGATTTGGATGGTAGTCTAATGACAAGGTACATAGTAGTTGAAATAGCCTCTACCCATAGATAATGTGGCAACCTCTTCTCTTCAAGCATTGTTCTAGCTGATCCAAGAAATGTCTTATTTTGTCTCTCTTTAATTCCATTCAATTGAGGAGAGTTCCTGGTAGTCACTTCCCTTTTGTTACCTTTATCCTACAAGAACTCATCAATGTCTTTGGATATCCCTCCATCAGATATAAGCTTCATGAGTGATCTACCTGTATGATTCTCCACATGTGTGAGGTACTTTTTGAAGCAATCAAACAATTCATTATTTCTCTTGATAAAGTATACAATAGTCCATCTACTATGGTCATCAATAAATCAGACATAATACCTTGATCATGCCAATGAAAGTTCTTGAATTGGTCCCCATATATCTGCATGTTTTAGGTCCAATATGTTGGTGTGGATGTAGCCTTTTGTGGCTGAATGGTTGTCTTTGTGCCTTCCCAATCTGACATGCATCACATTTGTTGATCATGTGTTGCTTTGATATGTTGGTGTGGATGTAGCCTTTTGTGGCTGAATGGTTGTCTTTGTGCCTTCCCAATTTGATATGCATCACATTTGTTGATCATGTGTTGCTTCCATATCCACCTCTTCCACTTCTTTTCTAGGTCTTCCCATTGAACCAGCAAGTCTGAGTGGCGTGGTTGGTCTAATTACAAATTGCACAAGATTGAACATTCTGGCCTTTATTCTCGTCATGGTTTGGCCCTTTCTTCTTCTCTTTCCACTTGCTCTTACCTGCAAAGTTGGCTTGGGAAGTCCCCTCTTGATCTACTTCTTTCTTCTCGCCTTTCAACTTCTTGTCCTTCTTACTACATATAGAGCACTAGTTGAATTACTATGATAGGATTTACCTTCCTTTATGCTATTGTTCGCCTCTTGATTGAAGAGTTTTTCAAGAAAGATTTTGAAGTCTAGAGTTTGCACATCCATTATGAGATCATAGGCTATGGTGAACGATTGTCATTGCTTGTCACCTCTAATCCCATTGAGAATTTTTCTCATGATGGACTCTTCTTCAATTAGCTCTCAAATGGATGCCAATTGATCAGCAACCTCCTTGAACTTTGTAACAAACTCAATGATGGTTTGTTTTGGAGTATTCATCTATTTGAACTCATTTCAAAGATGGTTCTTCCTTGCCTTTGTACTAGCAAACATCTATCTCCAACAAAAATCTCTTGAAGAGTAATCTCCAATAGTTGGCCAAGCATATCAAATAATTCATATTCTCTCATCCAAACCTATCTAAACGTACACACACAACTACAAGAAGTCAAAAATGTATCCACCATAAGGTCCTGAGTGTTTATTGGAGCAAGTCTATGACAAGCCTAAGTATTGGCTTGAGTCCCACAAAGTCATGGAAAAAGCCTTAAAATGAAGACTATGTAAAGTTCACTTGTGAACTACCTCTTGTAACTTTTGAAGAGTTTACTTAATGTAAAAGTGAAAGAATCTTAAGTGGTTAAGTCCACTTGATCAAGAATGGAAAGAGGAGCCACGAATTCGTGATTTGTGGTAGGTAGAGAATCAAATCAATCGTTGATTGATTGGAGAGTGATTGAGGGAAGTTAGCCTCCCAAACTCAACTATAAATAGATGGCAGTTTTAGTCGTGGTTAGAGAGACCTATGTGAAGACCTCCAAGAGCTGAGCTTTATGCCATATCAAGGTGTGATTACAAGGCACACATATGTATCAGTAAGTCATTGTATTGTAAAAGCAATATACTTTCATTTTCATGATTATTTGAGTTCATCTTTCCATGTTCTTGTGAAGTGTACTACTCACTGCCATTACTCTCAGTTTTTCTCAGTCAGCTTGCAGAGATGTTTTCTCTAAGCTTAGTGCATCATTTTCAGTGATTTAACTTGGTAAAATTAGCTCTATAAGTCTACTATAGGCTCACAAATTTTCATGTCATTTAGATGTTGCAATCTTCAGTTATGTTCAATTGAAGTCAACAGTGTCTGTGCATTTTCACTTCTCTGTCAGGTACCCGACTTTTTCACTCATCTTGTCAGAGGTGTTTCTCAGTGGTTACTTATCCAAATTCAGTGATGTAAAGCTTGTTGGATTCAACGTCCTGTCTAGTATAACCATACAAATGTTCATAATCATTGACTGAGTTATGTTGATTTTCCTGCTCACTGGTCTCAAACTGTAGCAGCCCATGAAAATCGGGATGATGTCATCAGTTGTTAAAACTCATTCTCAGTGTGTGGTTCATTATTTTTTATGAGATTACTCTTGGAAGTTAGCTCTTTAAGTTACCTAGACTTCCCCAGGAGGACTTAAGCTAATTGCTGCTGTGCTCAGAGAATTATGTAAAATACTGGACAGGTGTATGAACCAAGAATAGCAAGTTTTCACCTCTGAGCTAACTCCAACTTATCGGTTTTGATCTATCTTTTTGAGAGTGATCTTCGAAGGTACATAGGGTGTCTAATACATCCATTGTCAAGCTAAAAGGGCCCACCATATACTCCTGGAGTTCATTTGGCTGGTGTAGATCAAGGATTTTGCAACACCTCTTCATCTTCAAGCACATACCTATCCATCTCTTCACAGTGGTATCAGAGCAAGGTTGGACAACATGGCAGATGGATTTCCTTCATCAATTGACAAATTGGACAGAGGTAACTACACAGCTTGGTCATTAAGGATGGAAGCTTATCTCCAAGGTAGAAGTTTATATGGTTATGTGGCTGGAGATGAAGTTATGCCAAGTTTCAGGAACAAAAGTCAACCAACACAAGAAGAGCAAGAAAGATTGAGCACATGGTGCTCCAAGGATGCACTTGCAAGGTATTATCTGCTCAACTCTATCTCAGATTTTTTGTTGCCTCACATTAGAAGTTGTAAGACATCTCAGGAAGTGTGGGATGCACTTGAAGCTTTCTTTTCTTCAAGTACTAAAGCTAGGAAGCATCAACTATGGCTGGATTTCACAACTCTCAAGAAGGCTCCCAAACAAAATGTGACTGATTTTGTCACAAAGCTCAAGGACATAGCGGATCAGTTGGGAAGCATTGGAGAGGTAATAGATGAAGAGCAAATTGTAAGGCAGATCATCAATGGCTTGAAGGCAGATGACAAGTGGGAAGCATTCACCACAGCTATGGATTTGTACATGGACATGCATGTACCTGATTTCAACGCACTCATTGGACAACTACTTACTCAAGAGGCAAAGCTTATCAAAAATGGAGAAAGCTCTAAAGGTAATCAATCTTCAGCTTTATACACTGATAAAAGCAAGTCCAAAGATAACAAAGTAAAGGCAAAGAAAGTGGATGATGAAGCAGGTACATATCAAGCTAACTATGCAGGTAGAGGAAGACATGGTAGAGGTAGAGGAAGAGGAGGTAGACAAGGCAGGGGGAGATCCCAAGACTCCAACTCATGTTCTATTTGTGGATTAACTAATCATACAACTGAAAATTGCTTTAGGAATTCCAGGAATCAAAGAGGCAGAGGATACAATAGAGGAAGTTTTGGCTACTCAAGAGGAAGGTTCAACAACTACCATGGCAACTACAACAACTACAATCATTCAAACTATCAAGGAGGCTACAAAGGAAGGAGAGACTACAATAACTACACAGAAGACTCAAACAAAGAGGATTCATTATTGATCATGAACATGTCTATGCCACAAGGTAAATCTGATGAGCATGTTTTCTACATAGATTCAGGTTGTTCAAATCATGTGGCAGGAAATGTGGCACTCCTATCAGATTTAGAAGATCCAAGGAATAAGCATGAGGTACAAACAGGAGATGATACAAAACATCCTGTGGAGAAAATAGGAAATGTCAAAGCACCTGATGGAAACATCAACCTACTCAGTAAGGTACTCTATGTCCCTACCATTACAAAGAATTTGATAAGTGTTGGGCAGATAGTAGAGAAAGGGTTGCAAGTCAGGTTCACAAAAGCAGGAGCATTTGTTGAAGATCCAAGTCAAGGATTCAGAAGAATTGCAAAAGGTGAAAAGACAGGTAGATTGTTCACATTTGAATTACAGGACACTAGAAACATTGCTCTCTTTAATTATGGTAGTCAGAAGGTGAAAAGACAGGTAGATTGTTCACATTTGAATTACAGGACACTAGAAACATTGCTCTCTTTAATTATGGTAGTCAGACACTCACAGAATTGGAAGTATGGCACAAAAGGTTAGCACATATTGGTGAAAGGTCATTAAAGCAAATCTGCAGGGACCAAAGTGTACTTGGACTCCCTAATTTGTCAAAACAACATATGATTTATAAGTGTAGTGCATGTCAATTTGGAAAGTCTCACAGGTTACCATTCATGAAGAAAGGTTATATGCATGGAGATCTCTTGGAGTTGGTTCATACAGATGTATGGGGACCTAGCAAGGAAGCTTCAATATCTGGATCAAGGTATTATGTTTCCTTTATTGATGATTGCAGCAGATGGACTATCCTATTCTTTATGAAACACAAAGATTAAGTTTTTTCATGTTTCAAAAGATATTTGGCTCTTGTGGAGAATCAAACAGGTAAATCACTAAAAAGGCTAAGGTCAGATGGAGGGGGAGGCTACTTCTCCCATGAGTTTGATTCTTTTCTTCAAGAAAGAGGAATCAAAAGAGAGGTAACTACAAGGTACACTCCTGAGCAAAATGGAGTGGCAGAAAGGAACAATAGGACAATTGTTGAAGCTGCAAGGTCTATGTTAAATGAAAAGCATTTACCTAATTACTTATGGGCTGAGGCTGTATCTACAGCCACTTACTTGATTAACAGGTTGCCTTCAAAATCCCTTGATGGGATGACTCCATATGAGGCTTGGAATGGAAGAAGACCAAGCTTAGATCATTGTAAAATTTTTGGATGTATTGCTTTTGCTCATGTTCCTTCACAGGTTAGAGGCAAGATGGATCCAAATGCAGAAAGGTGTGTATTTATTGGATATGACAACAATCAAAAGGGCTACAGGTTATACAACCCTACCAACAAAGGATTCTTGGTAAGCAGAGATGTAGTTTTTGATGAGAACAATTCATGGTATGAAGATTCATGCAGGAAGATCAATTTACCATATAATCTTGAAGAAGACTTTCCAAAGCTTGGTAGAGAACAACCGAAGATTGAAGAACAAGACACCTCAGAGGATGATGAAGAATCTCAGATGGAAAAGATCAAAGCATGGAAGTCTAAAGGTAAAGCAAAATTGTAGGAACTCTATCTACATAGCACATGATATAAACCAAGAGGAGCCATCATCATTTGAAGAGGCCAAAGCAAAATCAGAATGGAAGCATGCAATGAAGGAAGAGATTGAAGCACTTGAGGAAAACAACACTTGGGATTTGGTGCCCAAGACTTCATCCATGAAGGTAATAGGCTCAAGATGGGTCTATAAACTCAAGAAGAATTCTGATGGTTCAATTAACAGGTATAAGGCAAGGCTTGTAGCAAAAGGCTTTGCACAAACTCAGGGAATTGATTATGAGGAGACCTTCTCTCCTGTGGCAAAGATGCCTACTATTAGGGTTTTGCTTAGTATTGCCTCTTCCAAGAATTGGAAGATACTTCAACTAGATGTAAAGAATGCATTCTTGAATGGTTGGATAACAGAAGAGGTATATATGGCACAACCACCTAGTTTTGAGAACCAATTTTATCCTGATTATGTGTGTAAACTTAACAAAGCATTTTATGGTCTCAAGCAAGCTCCAAGAGCTTGGAATTTCAGGCTTGTTTCATTCTTGCAGGACAAAGGCTTTCAACCAAGCAAGGCAGATCCTTCACTCTTTATTAAAAAGAGTAATTCCGAGGTCATCTACCTATGTGTATATGTAGATAATATTATATTGACAGCAAATGATGCAGATGGTATGAAGAAGATCAAAGATCAGATGAGAGAAGAGTTCAAGATAAGTGATTTGGGTTCACTTACCTACTTCCTAGGATTGGAAGTTGTCTACAAAGATCATGGTTTGTTTCTCACTCAAAGGAAGTACATTAAGGACAATGTTGGCAAAATTCAAGATGCAAGATTGTAAGATTGCAAGTACTCCAATGGAGGTCAATCACAAATTGAGCTCACATGAAGGTGAACTCATAGAGGACATCACATCATATCAAAGTCTAGTGGGTAGTCTCAACTATGCCACATTGACAAGAGTAGATATATGTTACAGTGTGAGTGTGCTAAGTCAATTTATGTACACACCAAGGAAACCACATATGGATGCTGCCAAAAGGATTCTCAAGTATCTCAAAGGAACCATAAATGAAGGACTTTATTATCCTTATGTATCTGATTTAGGTTGAAGCTATTTTCTGATGCAGATTGGGCTGGCTCCAAGGAAGATAGAAGGAGCACTTCAGGTTATCTTACCTTTGCAGGTTCAAAGCTTATTTCATGGTCATCCAAGAAGCAACCCACAGTTGCTCTCTCTTCTACTGAAGCTGAATATAGATGTCTTGCCATAGCTACACAAGAAGCTATGTGGATGAAGACATTATTCAAAGATCTTGGATTGGAGTTTGGAACTCCAACTATTTTTGGTGACAATATGAGTTCTATTCATTTGGCTGCTAATCCTATTTTTCATGCAAGGACTAAACATATTGAAGTTCATTATCACTATGTACGAGAAAAGGTTCTAAGCAAAGAGATTCAAATATCATATGTGTCCACTCGTCAACAATGTGCAGATATTCTAACCAAAGCATTGGATGGTACAAAGCTTTGCAAATTCAAGGCTATGATTGGTTTGCAGGTAATCGTGGAAGATTGAAGACCTCAAGCATACTTGGCTTGAGGGGGAGCTATTGGAGCAAGTCTATGACAAGCCTAAGTATTGGCTTGAGTCCCACAAAGTCATAGAAAAAGCCTTAAAATGAAGACTATGTAAAGTTCACTTGTGAACTACCTCTTGTAACTTTTGAAGAGTTTACTTAATGTAAAAGTGAAAAAATCTTAAGTGGTTGAGTCCACTTGATCAAGAATGGAAAGAGGAGCCACGAATTTGTGATTCGTGGTAGGTAGAGAATCAAATCCATCATTGATTGATTGGAGAGTGATTGAGGGAAGTTAGCCTCCCAAACTCAACTATAAATAGATGGCAGTTTTAGTCGTGGTTAGAGAGACCTATGTGAAGACCTCCAAGAGCTGATCTTTATGCCATATCAAGGTGTGATTACAAGGCACACATATGTATCAGTAAGTCATTGTATTGTACAAGCAATATACTTTCATTTTCATGATTATTTGAGTTCATCTTTCCATGTTCTTGTGAAGTGTACTACTCACTCCCATTACTCTCAGTTTTTCTCAGTCAGCTTGCAGAGATGTTTTCTCTAAGGTTGGTGCATCATTTTCAGTGATTTGACTTGGTAAAGTTAGCTCTATAAGTCTAATATATGCTCAAAAATTTTCATGTCATTTGAATGTTGCAATCTTCAGTTATGTTCAGTTGAAGTCAACAGTGTCTGTGCATTTTCACTTCTCTGTCAGGTACCCGACTTTTTCACTCATCTTGTCAGAGGTGTTTCGCAGTGGTTACTTATCCAAATGCAGTGATTTAAAGCTTGTTGGATTCCGCTTACTGTCTAGTATAACCATACAAATTTGCATAATCATTAAATTCCTATATTTTGAGTTATGTTGATTTTTCTGCTCACTGGTCTCAAACTGTAGCAGCCCGTGAAAATCGGGATGATGTCATCAGTTGTTAAAACTCATTCTCAGTGTGTGGTTCATTATTTTTGATGAGATTACTCTTGAACGTTAGCTCTTTAAGTTACCTAGACTTCCCCAAGAGGAATTAAGCTAATTGCTGCTGTGCTCAGAGAATTATGTAAAACACTGGACAGGTGTATGAACCAAGAATAGCAAGTTTTCACCTCTGAGCTAACTCCAACTTATCGGTTTTGATCTATCTTTTTGAGAGTGATCTTCCAAGGTACATAGGGTGTCTAATACATCCATTGGCAAGCTAAAAGGGCCCACCATATACTCCTGGAGTTCATTTGGCTGGTGTAGATCAAGGATTTTGCAACACCTCTTCATCTTCAAGCACATACCTATCCATCTCTTCACAGTGTTGATCTATTTCCTGTCCTTGTTCTCATAACCACATATCCTAGTAATGTTGCAAATCTTCAAGCATTTGATATAAGAGTTGAATTTGACTTGTTAAAATCATTTGCAAAATATATTGTTCCTTGTACAATCAAATAGGACTCATGTGACCCCTCCTGGAGCTGACTTTCTTTTGTTCATGTATATAGCAAGCTTTTGAAAATTGCCTATTTTAGGGACTTATTACCACGTGCTAAATAATGAACTCGGATGGACTTGCATTTGCCTTATTTCTCTTATGGTTTTAGATATTGCATTATTCTCACACATCCTACATGCAATATTTCCACCTACTCTGATACCAATTGTTGGAATTTAAGGCCCACAATGAATATAGAGACAAAAATTAAATAGAGACACGAGAGTGAATAGAAAAATTCATAGAGAGATGGAATAAATATGCCATAAATTCCAAAATACAAAGTACATGTATGTTACAAAGAAATATAAGGATTGTAAATAAATGCACCAATATACAACATATCTTCATAAGTTCACAATCTCCATGACATGTAGATGATCTCGTAAACATATAAATAAGATTCAAGCTCATGACTCCTTGATATGGAGGAAAAACCATAAATTCTTGCTATTGCTCTCCAAGGTTGAAGAGAGGCCTCCACTTAGCCAAGCTCAAGGCTTGCTCTCTACATTGAGTAATTATGTATTCCATGGATCTTCACCTTATATAGTTTGGGACTGGGGCTCCAAAAAAAGCATGATTTTTGTGAAAAAATCAAGGTAGAAATTTCCGAAACGCAACTTGAATTGTAAGTGGGCCTTTAGCTTTTGGTGAGAAGCATCTCGAAAAATATGATTAACGTTTAACTTTTGAGGGCCAATCTAGAAGCAAATGGTGTAGTGTTATATCATTGGAAAGCTCTCAACAACTACTTTCCAATGCTTCAATAAGATGTTTTCCCATTTTTTACCAACTTTTGAGCACTTTTACCCTTGTTTGAACATGGTTTGATTGATCCAATTTTTTTTTCTATGAACCTCCTTGTGGGAGGTTTCTATTTTCCAATAGATTCCTACATAAACCATCTCAAATCAGAGATAAATTAGAACATAAGTCAAAGAAGTGTATTTATTTAGGTTGTGACCTTAATGAGAAAGTTTATAGACTATATAGCCCTAATAACAAAGGTTTTATAGTCAATCATGATGTTGTGTTTGATGAGAACAATCATGGTTTGAAGATGATTGTAGGAAGATCAAGCTACCATATGGCCTACAAGACCTTCTAGCACTCTTACGCAAGGTTTCATGTAGAATTGAAGCATCAAGTGATTCTAAAGATGATCAAAAGACTCCTAAGAAGGAAATCAATTTATCGAACTTCAAAGGCGTGGCCAAGATACAAGAGTTGAGGAATGTTTCAAATTGCTCTCAAGAAACCATCAAAAGAGCTACTCGGGAGAAAATGATAAAGAGGTATGGCTATGATACATCACTAGTGACTAAAAGTTCTATCTATTTAGCAAAAGACTATCTTCTTCTCACATACATGTGTGCATGCTGATTTTGTGACTATAAACTTCCCAATTTAGGTTTTCTTCATGTGGTTCTATTGTACCAAGTCCTTACCTACCATTTCATCATAGGAACATACCATAGCTACTCCTCAAGATTGGAGAAGTCCTACTTTCACACTAGGCTTTATGGTTATTTATCTTCATATTGCACATATCTTCATAGTTATTTATAGCTTAGAGATAGATTAGAACAAGAAGATAAGGTTGATAGAATGTCTAATTATCCAATGTATAGTTTTATGATGATGAACTTGTTAGTTTTCAAGGACTTATGTAGTATTATCACTAATAAGTACCCTAGGCCAACAAACATTTGAGAGGATGTAGCTTCCACATCGAGGCGATCTACTACTCCAAGTTTTTTTTGTCAAGGGAGGTTTCTAAAGAAGAAGAATAAGAGTTCCTTGTCTAGAGAAGTTATCAAGTTACATCCTAGACAAGAGCAACCCACATGGAATTCTAGAGACGTACAAGCACTCACATTGATCTCTATGGGAGTTAAGAGGCATATCATTCCACAAATGAGGTCATGCAAAACGTCTTGTTAGGCTTCCTTAGAGTCAAAGAATTTATATATAAGCAGAAGACTTGAAAGAAAATCTCATCTCAGGAGATGGTTAGCAAACACAAGGATGAAAGTTGGTGAGTGAATTCAACCTTTTATTTTAAAATTGCAGTATTTAAGTGATCAACTTTCTAATGTTAAAGTTATGACATCTAATGAAGAGATGGTGAATACTCTCATAAATTCACTTCCACATACATATCATTCTTTTATTACCTCTCTTTCTCTCTCTCTCTCTCTACAATAGATAGGGAAATATCATTTGAAGTGTTGTGGTTCCTATTACTTCAAGTTGAAGACCAATAGAAGAGTTGGAAGAGAATGATGAAGCTATGATATCATCATCTAAAGCAAATAAGAAAAAGGACACTATAAAGAACGAGA
This sequence comes from Ceratopteris richardii, assembly GCA_020310875.1. NCBI lineage: Eukaryota > Viridiplantae > Streptophyta > Polypodiopsida > Polypodiales > Pteridaceae > Ceratopteris > Ceratopteris richardii. Next base: position 17,100 of record MU262591.1, on the reverse strand, counting down.
AGAAGAATCAACTAAACAAAAATAAAATTAAGGCCTGTACTTCAAATTCTTCCTCTACACCGTCTTCGAGATCTACTTCTAGTACGTCTATCACAATACTTCCACTACATCCCCCTCAAATAAAGGTATTTTCCATTATTTAAAAAAAAAGGTCATTTTATATCAGATTAGGGAAAGAGGAGTTTGAGTGAGAAGAAAAGAACATTAGATAATAATGTTACGATGGTTCAAAACCTAAGTCTTCAAATGAATGATATTATGCCTGTGTCAATATTCAAGAAATAGCATTTAATAAGGCATCATTAAATAGATTATTTGAAAATCATTGGGTATTATAATCTAGAGCTACTAAGCATATGATAGGTTGCAAGAAGGTTTTTTGTTCCCTTACTAACTTTACACAAAGAAGGGTGACTATAGTAGATGTTCATGATTTTGATGTTCTAGGTTTTGGAGAAGTTGATTTAAAAACACCAACAAGTGGAAATTTCACAATTTTCTAATGTCCTTTAATTTCCAAAAATGAAGAAGAATTTTGTTTCCATTTGTACTTTCGTATCAGATGGTTATAGAGTTGTTCTTTGGAAGGATTCATGGTAGATCATGTGAGGAGATGGATGGGTATGTTCGAGAGATGAGATGGTGTTGCACAAAACCTACTCTACACTTGCCAAGTTAACTCCAAGGATGCTTAAAGGACTACTTTCGGTTCACATTAATGTATTTAGAACCACCAAGGGCTTTGGAACATCATTCCCAAAAGTTTGCATCAAAACAGGTAACGTGCATGTACTAGAAATGTGAAGAAACCTTTTATTTTTGGTAATAGAACTACTTAGTAATTTATTTAGAGCTCACAACCTGATATGAATTGAGAGATTTTTTGCACACATCTAAGGAGTGTGTTAAAGCAAGTTATTTTATCAATTTAGCCACACCATACACTAAGAAGTGAATCTAACAAGTTAGGGGGGTCATCCCGACATTTCAAGATCTAGAAGATGTGTAGACACAGGCACTTGCTATGATTCATATATGAAGATCCCCTGAACCAAATGAAATGCCAATTTATATGCAAGTATTAGAAAGTTCAATATAACTAACCCAAGTTAAAGTATTTAAAAAGAGTGAGCACAGGTAGAAAAATCGATTCCACAAAATCACTCTAATGATGAAGATGCAGTAGAGAATAGTAGACAGAAAAATACTTGAAGAAATGTATCAAAATGTACATGCTAATGAAGATATGATACAATGGAAGTTTAGTGGACTACTCATACATGAAGTGAGCTCAATGTGTGCTCACTAAAGATATTGGCACTCATATATAAGGAATTTCCAAGCTTTGTGCGATCAATCCACAAAAAGGTAGTAAGCCCAAATCTTTGCAGAAAGCTTCAAACTTCTACCTAGGTAGAGCCTAAAGCTTTGCAAAAAGCTTCAAACTTCTCCCTAGGCAGAGCCTTTGTGAAAAAGGCTACAATGTTCTCCTGCATGGGCACATATGCTAAGCTGATATCTATAGTAGAGAACCTCTCCCTGAGATAATGCTAATGCACCTCAATGTGCATAGTGTGAGCATGGAACATAGGGTTCCTTGCAACTACAAATGCGCTCTAACTGTCAGTGAAGATGGTAGTGGTAGAAGACTGAAATGAAGAGTAGAAACAAAACTTTGATATAAGTTGGGAAGACCATTTAGAACAGCTTGCACAAGTGAACTATCAAGAAGGACTTCATTAGTAGAAATCAATTGCTCCTTCAAATCCTTGATCTTTGTCACAAAACTGTCCATAGAATCACCTTGATTCATATGCTCACTCTACAACTATTTTCGGAGGTAAGAAACATGAGCCTCATTCCTAGCCTGGTACAATGTGGTAAGTGTATCCCAATCATCCTTACCTATTTTTCAAGAGCGAATGTGAGGAATAATGGAAGGTTTTATAGAGAAGGCTAGCAATACATGTGCATGAGTATCTCTAGCATCCCAACAAATTTTCTCTACAGTAGGTATAGCAGAAATCGTAACACGAATAGGAATTTTAAGAATATCAGCTTCTTCAATGCCATCTACATGAGCTTCAATACCTATATTTATAAGTGTAATAGGACATTTTTCAACACCTTGCACAATGTTCCACAGTCCTTTTGCAACTAATACGTGTGGCATCATATAAGCCCAAAATGGGTAATTGGTACTGTCCAACTTATCTTCAATAGCCAACATATAGAATACATCACTGCTTTCAGCCATGACCACTAACTAAAATACCCTCATGCAGAAAAATGATTGTATTTGAAAACGTTGAACATAACTACCTTGACAAATTCTGTTAGACCTGTAACAGACTTTGAGATGCTTATAATGGCGAACCGAAACTTGTATATACCTTTGGCACAAAAAGACAAAATAGCCTGCACAAGCACTATGATAATGCATTCGCAGGTCAAACCTAGCTCAGATCACGATTGCGACAGCAAAGAGCGAAGCCATTTTGATCTCCTAATCACCTTGAGTATGCTCACCAAATTTCATGCGATTCTGAGACTATGATCAGAGGGGTTTTGAGAACGCCTTAGATGAAGTGGTGTCGAAAGGATTTCCTCACTCTAATTAATATATGGAAAAACAAAAATATTTTGATTCAAAGTTGATTAGTTGATATCTCTCTCACATATTTCTTTTAAATACATTGATCTAAATTGACTAACTTTAATTTGAAGTACCTCTAGGCAAAAGATGGACATATGTTCTGAACACAGAATAATGGCAAAGGTATTTGGTTGAACCCTTGAAGTTATCTTTATATTTACTCTTATCTATACCCTCTATAGTTATAATCTTCTTAATTTTGTGTTGACTAATATGGATGACTTTACTTATGAACTATAAAGATGTGTGTAATGTAAATAACTAAGTAAGAGTATGCATTTGTGTTTATGTGTATGCATTGGCCTAAGAGTCTATACATGTTTAAGTGTATCTATGATTTTTTATTCACTTTTGGTGTGGTTATTTGTGCATATGAACATATCTTAACTTGTGTGCCTATAAGTGAATCTGTCTATATACTTCATGTGAATGTAGGAAACTCTATGGATAAATGTGTTATCTTATGTAATTATTCTAAAAAAGATTTACATTAATTACATGAATTACCTATGTGTCTAAATCATGTTCATCATGATATTTATTTAACTATATATATATATATATATATATATATATATATATATATATATATATATATATATATATATATATATATGTGTGTGTGTGTGTGTGTGTGTGTCAATTATAAGTAATAATTTATTTAATTTTTAATTGGATTAACTAATATAAGTTAATGACACTATAAAAGAAACAAACATTAATGTGTTATTTCTATATGGTAATTATTTTAAATAATAAGTAATAGTTAATTTAATTAATATATAATATATTTAATATGTTATATATTAGTTAATGTAGCTTATTATATTAATAATAAAAACCATAAATAATACATTAGTAAAAGTTCTAGTTTACTTTAAGTTAGTAGGAGTTAGTTTAGGAATACATGACTTAGTGTTAGTTTGCATGGGTAAGTAAACTAGGAAAATGTTTACGTGTGTAGTTGCTTATGCTAAGTATTTATATGTATGTTTGTTCATTTTTCTTGTCTAATTGATCCTCTTGCAGGTACGGCGAGAGAGAGAAAGAGAGAGAGAGAGAGAGAGAGAGAGAGAGAGAGAGAGAGAGAGAGAGAGAATGAAAGAGAGAGAGAGAGAGGGAACGAGAAAGAGAGAGAGAGAGAATGAAAGAGAGAGGGACAGAGAGAGAGGCTGAGAGAGAGCGAGAGATGGCTCTCCATGCACGCTATGGCAGAATGAAGAAGCTTTGACAAGATCGATGAAAAACGCAAAGAGAGCGAGAAGCTAGTGGGGTTTTGTAAAGGCGATGCAAGGTCAGTCGGGCACAGAGAAGAAGATGCGCTGTAGAGAATCCAAAGAGAGAGAGAGGGATGGAGAAGGGTTGAGAGAGAGAGAGAGAGAAGCACTGAGAGAAGGTTGGCAGGCAGGCCCCATAGAGGTTTTGATGCTGGAGAAAGAGAGAGAGAGTGTTCTGGTGTGCTCGAGCTCAAGTTATGCTGCACAGAAGATGAATCAGTGTCTAGGGAACTCTTTCTAAGAGCTTTTTCAAGTATAAAAGGCTTGCGGCCAGAGTCTTTGTCACGATTGGAAAAAACTTCTTCGGGTGGTATCTGAGATGAAGCAGATCATGGCAGCACCGATGAAAGCGCTAAAACGAGTCTCGATTGCTTCTGCACTGAAGTTCATTATGATGTGCATTTAATAGATAGCACATGTGCTTCTTTATGGGATGCAAATGAATCGAGCACGATCACATCCATAGGTTGATCTTCACCTGTTTGGGCTTTCGGAGCCAAGGGCAAGCCTCGCTCGGTAAAGCTTCATTTACTTCTGCAGACGCTAGACAGGAACCAAAAAGTTCAATGGAGCAATGGAAAGGACAAGAACACAGGGGCTGGCACTCTTGATGACGCCTCTAAGATGGAAACAAAGAAAGAGCACTTTGCTAAGCTTCTGCTTGGTGAGGAATTGTCTGCTGGTGGGAAGGGAATCTCTAGTGCGCTTGCCATATCCAACACGATTACAAACCTTTCAGCCTCTATATTCGGGGAGGTTTATCGCGTTGAGCCCTTCTCAAACGAGTGCAACTTCAGGTGGAAAAGGGATATCGACTGGCTTCTGCCTGTTTGTGATCAGATTGTAGAGTTTGTACCTTCATCTCAGACATTAGAAGATGGTAGTATTCGGGAGGTTACAGTGATAAAACAAAGATCTGATTTGAATGTGAGTCTTCATGCTTTGTGTAAACTAGATGCAATGTTGATTGATTCTCTTGATAGCTTTACAAAGTCAGAGTTCTGGTATGATCGGGCCACTGATGAAGACGGTGATACACTCAAAAGGCAAGAGTAGAAATGGTGGCCACTGATGAAGACGGTGATACACTCAAAAGGCAAGAGTAGAAATGGTGGCTTCCTACTCCCCCTGTTCCTTCAGAGGGGATGTCACAGGATGCAAGGAGACAATTGCAGCAACAGAGGGAGAGCATCAACCAAATACTATGGAAGATCAATACTTGAAGAGGGGCTCTATCGTGAAATCATGTGAGAGAATTTCTCCCTTGATATCTCATGCCACTCAGAATTTTAGTCATGAACATGATGTTTTAGAGCTGAGAGAATTGAGACAGACTTTCTGAAGGAGCAGACTTTTTCCGCCCTTTTGGGTGTGCAGATGTCAGAGATCGAGAAGGAGAGAGAGAGCTCCGATGGCGCACTGATGGAAAAACATTTGGCAAGCTCGGACAGAGGCTCCCATAGAGAAGGCGGGAACCTGTGCGCTGATTGCACAGAGAGATATTCTCGTTGCTTCTCCTTGCGGGCTACTGAGAGATGTGTAGAGGTAGAAGGTGCAGACGGAGAGAGAGAGAGAGAGAGAGAGAGAGAGAGAGAGAGAGAGAGAGAGAGAGAGAGAGAGAGAGAGCACGGTTTGATAGCGGTGATGGCACACGACTGTATGAGAGAGAGAACAAAGCTCAGCGCATGTGTCACGACCCCCCTTTTCTTTGACCAGTAATAGGAAAACCCTCACTATTAGATATTATAGCTCTACTTCAACTATCAACCGGGGGTTTCAACATTCCTTCATAGTCATAAACATGACTCTCTCTCTCTCTCTTTGTGGCTCTTTCTCTCTCTCTCTAAACATGACTCTTTGTTTCTCTATAAATATGGCTATAAATTTCAAGATGGGAGCATTATAGTTTCCAATACAAACTTTCCCACATGAGATATCACAAAATGAGAGAGTTGATCGAAATAAAGAGCACAAATTATGAGAATGAGCCAAATTCTCTCTCTAAATGTGAATATTTCTCATAGCATGTGGTTGGTTATTTTAGTTGGATTTGTCTCTTTTCTCTAAATAGCATGTGCAAAATTAGTTTTTGGCGACAATGTTGCATCTTGTCATTCCCCACCATTGCCCTCTTGCTTCCATCTTGACATTGTTTGCCACATGAGTAAGCTTAATGCTTAATTTCAAGTGTTGGGATTTTACATGACCCCACCTCTCACACGCGCACACACACACACACACAAACACACACACACACACATACATATATATATATATATATATATATATATATATATATATATATATATATATATATATATATATATATATATATATAACCTAAATTTTTACATATTTATATGTATGTAATAATAGTAATATTTAAATCATATTTTTATATATTTAATAATATATGCTAATATTAATAATCGAACTCTAGTTTGTTTACACATTTAGCTATATATACTAATATTAAGCCCAAAAAATATGTTTTTCAATTCTTAAATTATATACTAGTAATAATCCGAAAACCCTGATTCTTTATATATTTCATAATATGTACTAATTTCAACCCTAAAACTCTAGATTTTATATATTTAATTATATATACTAATAATAATCCTAAAACCCTAGTTTTTGATATATTCAATTATATTTAGTAATATTAATATATTTGATATATTAATATAGTTTTAATATATTTGATATAGATCCATAATTTCTATAAATTTAATTATATAAGGTAATATTGATTGTAAAACCCTAGTTTCTATATATTTAATTATATATAGTAATTTTGGTCCTAAAACACTAATTTTTTATATATTTAATTAAATATTACGAATATTAGTCCTAAATCCCTACTTCTTTATATATTTAATTTTATATACTAATATCAATCAAAAAACCCTATTTTTTATATATTGAATTATATATACTAATATTGATCTTAATATAGTACTATTAATCATAAAACCTTAGTTCTTTATTCATTTAATTATATATAATAACATCTATTATAAAACCCTTATTTTTTATTCATTTAACTATGTATACTAATATTAACTCTAAAATCCTAGTTTTGTATACATTTGATTATATATACTAATATTTATCATAAACCCCTATTTTTTATACATGTAATCATCTTTACTAATATTGATGCTAAAAACCAAGTTATTTATATTTTCTATTTTATATACCAATATAAATCCCCAAACCCTTGTTTTTAATTTAGTTAATTATATATACTATAGATCTTCAAACCTTACTTTCTTATATATTTAACTATATACTAATATTTCTCATAAAACTCTAATTTTTACTAAGTTTGATTATGAATCGTAATAGTGATCATAAAACCCTATGCTTTTTGCATATTTAAGTATATATATTAATATTTATCATAAATCCCTAATTTTAATACATTTAATTAAGACTACTAATACTAATTCTTAAACCCTAGTCTTTCATAAATTTAATTCTATAGTTAATAGTACTAATCCAAAAATGCTAGTTGTTTAGAAAAGTACACATATAATCAAACATTTATCATAGAAACCTTAGTTTTAATACTGAGACTTTAGTTTTACTGTATGTGTGTGGATGTGGCTTTATATGTGTGTGTATTTATGAATGTATGTATGTACGCATGTATGTGTGTATGCATGTATGTGTGTATAGATATGTGTGTATGTATCTATGTATCTATGTACATATGTATGTATGTATGTATGTGCAGATGTATGTGTGTATGTATGTGTGTATGTATGTGTGTATTGTATGTATGTATATGTGTATGTATGAGTATGTATGTAGGTATGTGTGTATATGTATGTTTGTATATGTATTTGTGTATGCATTTTTGTATATGTATGTGTGTATGGTCTTTTTACATTTGACCATATGCTTTTTTTCTCTCAAGCATGGCATGTGTTTCTTGTAAAAGAATATACATTTATTCTAGTGAGTACATCAACGAAAAGAATTCCTACCAAATAGAGTTTCAAGGATCCGTCACATATAATTACAATGTAAATTTTCAATATAGTAGTAGAGGAATTATATACATACAAATTAATACAAAGAACATGCATGCAAATAAGTTTTTAAGATGAAAAAAGACCCAAAATGTAGCTATTGAAGAGAGATGCACAAACAAAGAAATAAATGTAGAGCCCAAGAGGGATACAGAGGGAGAAATGAAGAGTTTAAGGAGATCAAAATTTATAGAAATTTGGTTAATTCTTTGTCTTATACCCGTTAATCCCTTTCATCTATTAATATTAAAAACAATAATAGAGACATTGAAACCTTTAATGACATAGCATTAATAGTTTCCTAAAAATGTTAAAGGCGTAGTCCATCACTACGAGGAACCCTAAAATCAAATTATCTTGCTATTAAAGGCATGTATCTGTGTATGTTTGTGCGTATGTATGTAGGTATGTGTGTATATGTACGTGTGTGTATTTGTGTATGTGTGTATATGTATGTGTGTGTATTTGTGTATATGTATGTATGTGTGTATGGTGTTTTTACATTTGATCATATGATTTTTTTTATCTCAAGCACAACATGTGTTTCTCGTAAGAAAATATACATGTATTCCAGCGAGTACATCAATCAAAAGAAGTCCTACCTGTTCCAAATAGAGTTTCAAGGATCCTTCACATATAATTACAATGTACAAGTTCAATATGGTAGCAATGTAATTATATACAGACAGATTAATGTAAAATAACATGCATGCAAATCATTTTTTAAGATGGAAACACAAAACCTAAAAAGTAGCTATTGAAGACAGCTGCATAGACAAAGAAATAAATGTAGAGACAAAGAGGGACATAGAAGAAGAAATGTAGAGCTGAAGGAGATCAAAATTGAACATTAATAGTTGCCTAAAAAATTTAAAGGTGTGGTCAATCACTACCATGAACCCTAAAATAAAATCATCATGCTATTAAAGGCTTGTATGTGTTTATTGTATGTATGTATGTATGTCTCTGTGTATGTATGTAGGGTATGTGTGTATATGTATGTGTGCATGTATTTATGTATATGTATGTGTGTATGGTCTTTTTACATTTGACCATATCATTTTTTTCTATCAAGCATGGCATGTGTTTCTTGTAGAAAAATATACATGTAAGTACATCAATGAAGAGAAGTCCTACCAAATAGAGTTTCAGGGACCCTTCACATATAATTACAATGTAAAATTTCAATATGGTAGCAGAGATTATACACATTTAGATCAATACAAAGAACATGCATGCAAATCATTTTTAAAACGGAAACAAAAAACCCAAAAAGTAGCTACTGAAGACAGATGCATAGACAAAGAAATAAATGTAGAGCCCAAGAGCGACATAGAGGGAGAAATACAGAGAAGGAGATCAGAATTTATAGAAATTCGGTTCATTCTTTGTCCTGTACCCATTAATACCTTTCATCTATAAATAACAATAATAGAGACATTGAAACCATTAAAGACATAGCATTCATATTTTTCCTAGAAAGAGTAAAGGTGTGCTCCATCACTACAATGAACCCTAAAGTGTAGGATCACTTTTTAGGTGAGGGAAACTTCAAATTCAAAATGAGAATATGTGTATAAATACATACATTTTTAGTCATGGGATATGTGAGCCATTCTAAGAGGCATTGGACTACTTGAGTCAGCATACATTGAGCTCATCTCATGTATGAGTAGTCTACCACACTTCATTTGTATCATATGTTCATCATCATATATATTTTGATAAATTTCTTCAAGTACATCTTTGTCTATTGTTCTCTATAGCATATTAATCATTACAAGGATTTTGTGGAATCATTTTCTCTAAGATGTACTCACGCATTTCTAATACTTTAACTTGGTTTAGTTTTATTAAAGTGTTTACTACTTGCGTATCCATTTTTATTACATTTGATTTAGAGGATCTTGAGGTATTAATTATAGAAGATGAATGTTTTTGCACACCTTCTAAACCTTGAAATGTCAGGATGACACCCTAACTTGTTAGATTCCTTTATTTTTGTATGGTGTGTCTAAATTGATAAAATAACTTGCTTTAGTTAGCTACAAACTTCAATTAGATGTGTATAAAAGCTCTCTAGTCAATTCATACTAGGTTCTGAGCTCTCATCAAAATACTGAGCACCTCTATTCCCAAAATAGAAGGTTTCTTCACATTCCTTGCATATGCAAGTTATCTATTTTGATGAAATTTTTTTGCAATGATATTCCAAATCACTTGGTGGTTCCAAATGCATTAACGTAAAGCTAAAGCGTTCTATTAAGCACCACTATAGTTAACTTCGTAGTTATAGAGGAGCTTTTGTGGAACACCACCTCATCTTTGGAGCACACATATACATCTCATCATAGCAATGTGCTCCAAATTGAATCTTCGAGATCATTGATAATCAAATGAGGATGATTGCCAGGAATTGAAGGCATCAAATCATGTCTATAATTGAAAGAACTCGATAAGAGAAGATTTAGGTCAACTCTTGATGTGATTGGACCTCACCTTTTGACATGTATATGCTTTTGATTGGTTAGAAGGCTGATATGAGACCTTTAAAGCCTCTAATGAGTTGTGTTATGACTTAGAGTCATGGGAATATGTGCCCAAGCTGCTCCCTTGCTTAACCAATCCCCTTCTAGCTGTTCTTTGCATATTTTGCAAGTACGAATAAGGATTTGTAAGGTTTAGTAGATGTATGAGGCACTCGAAAACTTGATTCCTTGTATAAATCTTGAGAACATCTAATTCATGCTCATTGAGATGGGTTAACTACTACTAGTAAGGCTTTGTAAGGTCCACTAGATCTATGAGGCACTCAAGCTAGAACTTGATTCCTTGTAGAACCCGATATCCAGAGGTGTTGCCTCTCATATACATATCCACTACCTATTAGGTGGTCTATTAAGAGGATATGATGGAGGATAACTCTAAGAAGAAATGTGGATGGTAGATATTGTATACATTTCTTATGCAAGTTACATCTATATAGGATTCATGCATGATAAGGTCTTTTGGGAACTTGGTATCACTATAATACCATGGTGTACTATCATTGAGCATGCTAATAAACAAAACAAGAATTAGTAATTTCTAATAAAAACTAAATAACATTTTTAGGATGAAATCCCTAGAGGATTGTGTACCAAAAGTTTTCAAAATTTATTTCCTTTGATTAAGTTATCCCTTAGTGATTGTGATTTGAAGAATTTTCTAGAGGAAGAAAGCGAATTATACAATTTTTTCAATATTTGAGTGATTTAAATAAATGTGGGATGAAAGATTTTCAATTGTATATTTAAGTGAGTTTCTTATTTCAATTGTATATTTAAGTGAGTTTCTTGGCCTAAGAAACCCCTAGAAATCTGTATTATTTTCTGTATAAAATCCATTCGTGCATTAACCCTTCAAAAACTCAATCAACCTTAAGAAGACCCTTATTTATAACCCTAAAGTAATCGAGATCCTTAGGAACATTTATGTTCCTTGAAACCTTAATAGGGAGACTTCAAACCCTAAAAACCCTACCTAAAACACCTAAAAACTAACTTTGAATTTTTAAAGAAAACCAACTTCAAAAACCCAAGAAGCCCATAATAGTGGTATCTAAAACCCGTGTTTTGGAGCCCAAAGAGCTTGTATAATCAAAACCCTTGTACATACATTTAATGTTTAATTAAAATAAAACCTTAATACCTAAAAATAAAAGAGAAGAAATTTGAAAATGAAAAATAATTAAGAAAAATATAAAAATAAAAAATAAAACAAAGAAACCAAAATAGAATGGAAGATTGAATTATTTTAAGTTCTAGAAAGATGAGAGAAGAAGGTCTGAGAACTTTTACATGCAAGATTCTTCCAAAATGGATATTGGATTAAATTTGTCTGATTGAAGCCATCTTAAGACCCCATAAATATAAGCTCTAAATTCATTGCTTCATTGCTCACCTAGAGTAGAGGTTGGGGCTTGTCCGACTATCCCTAGGAAGGGCGCCCAGTGTGCAAATGCCACTCACTGAACGGAGGACACCTCATGCCCTAATCCAACTCATGCTCATCCAATCACAATCCCCTTCTCTTCTACAATGTTTGATTAAGAATTTTAATAATAGGAAAACCCTAACTAGTTAATAATAAAATGATAGTTCTAATTCAACTATCAATGCGAGGTTTCAACATTCCTTCAGAGTCATAAAAATGACTCTCTCTCTCTCTCTCTCGCTCTCTCTAAATGTCTCTCTCTCTCTCTAGACATGACACTTTCTTGCTCTATAGATATGGCTCTAAATTTTGAGATGGGAGCATAATGATAATAGTGATGGATTCCAAGATGCATTATAGTTTTCCAATACAAAATTTCCCACATGGGATATCATAGAATGAGAGAAAGTTGATTGAAATAAAGAGTCACACACTATGCAAAGGAGGCCCATTCTCTCTCTAAATGTGCATATTTCTCGTTAGCATGTGGTTGTTTCTTTTAGTTCAATATCTTTATTTTTTTGAAATCGCATGTGCAAAATTAGTTGTTGGTGATAATGTGCATCTTATAGTCCCCCACCCATTGTCCTCTCACTCCCATCTTGACGTTGTTTTCCACACCACTGAGCTTAATGCTTAATTTTAGATGTTGACACCCTTATATGTGTGTAGCAATATTAATCCTTAACCAAATTTTTATATATTCAATAATATATGCTAATAATAATAATAGAACTCTTTTACACATTTAGCTTTATATACTAATATTAAGCATAGAAACTTCGTTTTCTATATGTTTAATTTTATAATAATATTAATCCAAAAAACCCAATTCTTTATGTATTTGATTATATGTACTAATTTCAACCCTAAAACCCTAGATTTTATATATTTAATTATGTATACTAATATTAATTTTAAAAACCTAGTCTTTGATATATTCAATTATATATAGTAATTTTACCTTTGAAACCCTAGTTTTTAATATATTTGATATAGATCCGTAGTTTTAATACATTTAATTATATATACTAATATTAATCATAAAACCCTAGTCTCCTATATATTTAATTATATATACTAAGTTTAGTCCTAAAACCCAAATGTTTTATATATTTAATCAAGCATACTAATATTAGTCCTAAATCCCCAGTCTTTATATATTTAATTGTATATACTAATATTAATCCTAAAACCCTATTTTTTACATATTGAATTGTATGTACTAACGTTAATCCTAAAACCATAGTTTTTATATACTTAATCATATATATTAGTAAATATCCTAGGATCTTTGCTTTTTATATATTTGCCTATATATACTAATAACAATTTTAAAAACCTTAGTTTTCAATATTTGATTATATATGCTAATTGTAATTCTAAGACCCTAGCTTTCATATATTCAAGTATATAAACTAATATTAATTCTAAAATTCTTATTTTTTATATATTCAATGGTAATGAATTAATATTAATCCTAATACCCTATTTGTTTATATATTCAATTATATATAGTACCATTAATTATAAAACCTTAGTTCTTTATTCATTTAATTATATATAATAACATTTCTATTATAAAACCCTTATTTTATATTCAATTAACTATGTATACTGATATTAATTCTAAAATCCAAGTTTTGTATACATTTGATTATATATACTAACATTTATCAGAAACCCCCTTTTTTAATACATTTATTAATCTATACTAATATTAATCCTAGAAACCTAGTTATTTATATTTTTAATTTTAAGCACTAATATAATTCCCCAAACCCTAGTTTTTAATTTATTTAACTATATATAGTAATATGGATCTTGAAACCTTAGTTCCTTATATATTTAACTATATCTGTTAATATTTATCATAAAGCTCTTGTTTTTAATAAATTTGATTATATATACTAATAGTTATCATAAAACTCCATGTTTTTGCATATTTAAGTATATATACCAATATGTACAATGAATCCCTAATTTTAATATATTTAATTAATACTACTAATATTAATCATAAAACACTCTTCTTTCAAAATTTTAATTCTATATTTAATAATACTAATCCAAAAATGCTAGATATTTAGAAAACTATACATGTAATCTACAATTTATCATAAAAACGTAATTTTAATACATTTAATATACATACTAATATTAATACTAAGACTTTAGTTTTTAATGTATGTGTGTGTATGTGGGTTTATATGTGTATGTGTATTTATGAATGTATGTATTGTATGCATGTATGTGTGTATGCATGTATATATGTATGGATGCATGTGTGTATGCATCTATGTATGTATGTGTGTATGCATGTATGCGTGTATGCATTTATGTGTGTATGCATGTATGTATGTATGTCTATATGTATGTATGTACCTATGTATGTATGTGCAGATGTATGTGTGTATGCATGTGTGTATGTATGTGTGTATGTATGTGTGTATTGTATGTGTGTATGTTTGTGTATATCTATCTGTGTATGTATGTAGGTATGTGTGTATTTAATTGTGTATATGTATGTTTGTATGGTCTTTTTACATTTGACCAATATGTTTCTTGTAAAAAAAAATATACATGTGTTCAAACAAAACAGGCTCATGCTCATTTGAGAGACTAGAGGTAGCCATAGCATAGGAATCTGATGCAAAAGACGCACTATGAGAGCCTAAACAAGTACAATATGATAGAGGTGCATCTAATTTGTTGTCACTCAAAGTATACACCAACCATTTTGTCATAGTTTTTGTCTCCTCAATATCACCTCTCTTATCAACAAGTGCATCATGTAAATATGCATCAAAAATCAAATGATCTGCATCAACACATGAAACTTGCAAAGGTTGAGAAGTTGCCTCATTAGGATCTGCACTGGACTGTCTTGAAAAATAATGGATGAAAGTCACAAAGTAAAGATAGTTTTGAAAAGATGGTGTTTGCATTGGACCATAGACATCATTGTGAACAAGTTGCAATTTCTAAGTAGCTTGAACTGAACCATCTTTTGGAAACAAGGAATGCTGCATTTTGCCCAAAATATAGCCTTCATAGACATGTTTACCGGGTGCCTCAATTTTGGGCAAAAAAGATACCATTTCAAATTTTTGAGGCCGTAGCAAACTAGCAAAACTCAGATGATCAAAGCATTCATGCCAAAGCTTTGCATCTGACATAGCCTGAGAATCATGTATTGCACATGCTGAATCATTCAGAGATTTTTCATAGTCTATGAGCTTATAGAGCCCATGACATAAAATGTGAGAAGCAATAATCACGTCGCCATTTGATAGATCATGAACTGTACACTTGATCTTGGCTAAAGCCAAAATTGATAAAAAATTCTTCTTGATCCGTGGCACAAATAAAGCATCTCACATAGTGAGAGAACTGCCATCAGTAGTAGTCAAAATGATCTTACCAACTCCCATGACAGGATAAGAGGAGTTGTTGGTGCATGTGACAGTATTCCCTATACGGGCAGGCTCGAGTGAAGTGAAGAAACTATGCTGCAAGGTAATATGTTTGGTTGCCCCACTATCAAAATAGCAAACATCTGAGTCTACTATAGATATATACTACTCATGAGAAGATGGGTCAAAATGGCAAACAATAGTTAAGGGCTATTCTTCATTCTCCACAAGATTAGCAGACTCTGTTTTCGGTGTAGAGGCCTCTCCAAGAACCATTCTGGCCTCTTTCTTCTTTGCCTCTTTAGCGACCAGTTTTGGACAGATCTTAATGACATGATCATTTGGTTTACAGTATTTGCAAAACAATTTCTCCTTTTTTTATCTCTTCTCATCTTTGTCTTCCTTCTTCAAATGTGTAGCATTTGTAGATTTCTGCTTACTAGTGGATGAGATCCATTTACCTTTGCCCTTCTGACTAGCGAGGAAAGCTTGACCTGCAACATGCATAATAGAACTGTCTTGTCTAGAATGATCTTCCTATAGCAGAACCGAAACTAACTCTGCAAATGTTAAGTAATTTGGATTGCCTTTCATCATCAAATAAAGAGTAGAAGAAAAACTCTGATATGAGTCAAGAAGACCATTCAGAACACTCTGCACAAGTGAATTGTCAAGAAGGACTCCATTGGTAGAAATCAACTTGTCCTTTAAATCCTTGATCCTTATCAGAAAAGTGTCCATATAATCACCTTCATTCATATTCTCACTCTTCAACTATGTTTAGAGGTAAGCAACATGAGCCTTATTCCTAGCCTAGTACAATATGGTAAGTTTATCCCAAGCATCCTTAGCTATTTTGCAAGAGTGAATGTGAGGATTAATGGCACCTTTAATAGAAAAGGCTATCAAGGCATGTGTCTAAGAATCTCTGCCATCCCAACAGATTTTCTCTATAGTAGGTGCAACAACTGCAAGACGAGTAGGAATCTACAGAATATCACTATCTTCGATGCCATCAGCATCAGCTTCAGTACCTGTATTTGTAGGTGTAATGGATATTTTTCAACACCGTGCACAATATTTCACAGTCCTTTTGCAACCAATACATGATGGATCATATAAGTCCATAATGGGTAATTTGTACCATCCAACTTATCCTCAATAACCAACATATGGAATACATCACTAATTTCAGCCATGGCCACTGACTAAAATACCCAGATGCAAAAAATTGACTATATCTCAAAAAGTTGTACATAACTAACCTGTAGAGTTCTACTAAACCTGTAGCTGATTTTTAGACGCTTATACTAGCGAACTAAAACTTGTGTATATCTTTGGCATAAAAAGATGAAATAGCCTACACAAGCACTACAGTAGTGACTCTAGAGGTGAAATGAGCTCAAATCCTGATTTTGGCACCATAGAGAAAAGCCATTTTGATCTCCTAATCACCTTGAGTATGCACACAAATTTAATGTGATTCTGAGACTATGACTAGAGGGGTGTCAAGGATGCCCTAGATGAAGCGATGACCTACTCTGATACCAATTGTTCGAGTTAGACGTTTGCAAAACCATGCGAAACACAAGGAAGAAGAAGAAGCTTGGAGCCCAACACACAATACTCAATGTATTACCACTAGAATATACAAAGATAAGTGACCCATTAGGGCAATAGGTGTATATACAAGCTGGGGGAAAAAACCTTGTAAAGAGGGCAAAAGTGTCCGAGCA
>MU262590.1:60000-62811 GCA_020310875.1 Ceratopteris richardii | reverse complement strand
TACATCCTGCCAGGGTACATCCAGACAGGTACATCCGTGGGCACTTGGAAGAAGCCTTATCCGTGGTGAGTGTGAAACTAGTCTTAGATGAAGGTGCATGGGCATTTGGGCACCCATAGAGGGGGTGGGATAGGTCCAAAATAGGTCCATGTGCTGGAGTTTGAGGTTGGTGGAAGCGCTTATGCATGGAAAGTGGGTCCAAGAGAGTCAGGAAGGTCCACAAGTGAGCATTAAGGGCAATGCTCAATCTAAGGGGGGAAGGAATGTCACATAATCCTAGTAGGAGATGGTTGAACCACTTTCTAAGAGAGGATTAGGAAGTAATCTTCAACCATGGCTTTTGGGGCAAGTGGTTAGCCCATCGCACTCCTAACCGGGAGGTTTGTGAGTTCGATTTACATACACATATGTATGGTTATAACATGTCCACCAATGTATGCACATACATGCATGCATGCATTTATACATACATACATCATACATACATACATACATATATACGTATGTACGTACATATGTGCATATATACTTATGTACATACGAACATACATACCTATGTACATACATACGTACATACTACATACATATTTCGAAAGTTTCATGCTGGAGGCCTTTGAGATACGGAAGAGTTAGACATATCTCTCCTTACCATCATGCTCATATTCACAAGGACAAATTTCAGGTTGATGCCTAATTATTCAATAATGGCTGAAAAATAATTATAAATAGATATGGCAAGGGCACCAGATTTTGGCATCAACAATGTTGAGTATCTATATTTGCAAGAACATCCTAGTTCATGGATGCCTTTCAACAAGTGAAAGTGTAAGTCTAATACAACTAATCCAACTGGTTGATTTTCTATGCAAACATGCATGCAAATGGCACACATGCACGTGCACACACATACACATGCATGCCCGCGTGCAACACACACACACACACACATGTAGACAAATACTTGAACACATGTCCCCTCTCCCCTCAGCTCCTGCACAACCCGGCTCCCTCCCCCAAAGAGAAGAAACTTCTCTTCCCCCTTTTCCCCCTAGAAGAATCTGTTTCTTTGCAACGATTATGTGCATGTTCCATTTTGTAGTGCTTTGACAATGCAACACTTATTTCTAAATTTACTCATGAGTTTATAACATTTTGCAAATTGGCTTTTGATGTCATAAGTTATGAAGGTTTGTATGTGTAATGCTAGGGCACTTTTTCAAAGTCGTCGTTAACTTCATGTAATCCTAGAAGGCTTGACTACTTTTGTTTGGATTTGTGAGTGTGTTCTTCGCAATTAATAGGTTGATCATCCCAGGAGAGAACGATGGTTGGAAGCTTTCTCAAGTCATCGCCTTTTAGTCGATCAATGTTTGGTACCTCCTTACAACAAGCATCAAAGCACATGCAGGTAGAATTTCTAATTTTTGGTGAATGTTTTCAAGTTGTTTCTTTATGATTCACTTCACAGACAAATAATTTAAACAATGTCTAATATGCTTCATATGCTGGAGATTTTGATGTCGAGCACTTTGAATGGAGCATGAAAATTGTAAAATGCTTCGAATTAGAGGCAAACACATTAAATTTTTTGTGAAATTTGGGCATTTACACTTTGCTGGAATTATGTTGAGAAAAATTTCAGGAAATTATTAATTTTGCCATATCTTCAAGTTCTGCATTATCTTTGGTTCTAAGCCTTGCAGCGTTTTTTGCACATAAGGGTACACTTGAATTGCAAAAATGCCTGCTATTTAGTTAGAAAGTTGTAGATTCTGCTAATTTTTGAAATTAATCTCTTTGCTAATTTTGAAATCAATCTCTGAAATTATTTTGATCTGAAATTCTGGAATTTCCAAACTATATACAAAAATGGTAAACTTTGACACAATTTGAAACCATAAGATTATAAAAATCTGGTGGTTTGAAATAACTTCTAGTGAAGTCTGAAGAAACACCGCAAACACTACATATAGAGTGAAGTTCTTTAATGAATCATAGGGCACTCTACATAAAACTTTTTGCAAGTAAAAACAAAATTACTAGGAAATTTATCCACATAATAAAATATGAAATTTTTATGAAACTTTTTTAAGTGAAGTCAAATCATTTTTTGATAAGCTAACTAATGAAGGAGAATTTCTTTTTGAGCTAAATCAATCTTCATAGAAACTTTCTTTATTACTATAGATTTCCAATGTGTGCAAACTCCATAGATTCTTCAAATCTTAATATGAAACTATCAATGCCCCTATCTATATCTTTAAGGATGCAAGCATACTTAGAAGTATGAACTCTAATTTTGTTCCTCTAAAAAGAAGCTCTTTCAAATTACTAGAAGGAAGGATCGAACAATCAACATCAACTATGTTACCCAAATCCCTTCTTATGTAAGAGGAAATGGCAGCACTATTGTAGCAACAAGTCCTTCTAGAAATCGACATATATCTTGCGCTTTCATATTTCTTCTTTTCCTTTATGAAAAGATGGCCTTCTCTTTCTTGATATTAAACTCTTGGGAATAAAGAGATTTGAGGGTAAAGACTTGGGTTCATGGAAAGATAGAGCAGGGCATTCTCTTCTTGAAAGATTATGATATTGCACTAGAACAAGTCAAGCCTCCAAACTTCATAGATGCTAGGTCAGTAAATCTGGAAAAGAAAGTCATTGCATATGGCTGTCTCATATGAGATTCTTGTGGATTTGGAGGCCTTATCGTTTCATGGTGTTTGGGTGAAGCTAAAGGCAACCTGCTAGTACATCACCACGATGAATCGTCTTATTCCTCCTCTATTGGTGGCATTAGCACTATAC
>MU262590.1:0-55000 GCA_020310875.1 Ceratopteris richardii | reverse complement strand
ATGCTTTAATATATGCAAAAACACATAGAAGCATTATATATCAACGTTTAAACATTTCATATATAGATCATTTGACGTCGACACCTGACCTGCATCTCAACTTAGAAATTTGATCACAATGTGAATGCACATTAACTTTTAAGTCAAGCACTAGTAACTACTAAATAGATCACATTTCAAACTTCATAGGAATACTCAATAAATTCACAAATCACCGTTAAAACTTAAATACTCAAGTGATAAGCATGGAGATGGAACTTGGAAGTGAGCAATGAGCACATGCCACAGAATACAATAATCAATTTTAATGCAAAATCTAGGTACATCAGTCATCTCAAAGAGTCAAAACAAAAGTCAAGAGTCAAGACAATCATACTATCATCTAAATGTCATAAATACATATCCAATGTCCATGACCACTGATGACTGATCAATGATTCATCAGTCATGACTCATGTGACATGTCCAAATAAATATACAAATATAAGTCAGTCCAAGAGTCAATCATCAGAATCTGACTCAGTATCTGATGAAAACTCATCCTCGTCATGCTCATCCTCATCCTCATCCTCATCCTCTCTACCATGTGGAGCAGAACTAGTAGAGGCCCCTGCAAATGCTACGGCTCGTGATCGCGTACGTCTCTGGGAGCGAGTCTGATGCTGTGGCTCGATCAACTCCTGATATAACATGCTGTAAAGGTCCAACTCCTCTGAAGGTATAGTAGGCATCTCATGGACCTTCTCTATGTCAATGTGGTCAATGTTGACCTGTCGCACATCTGCTGTATGACCTCCGCTCTCCAAAAGGCGCAAGTTGCAGTGGCAATATACTAGCCGCTCCAACTGTGCAGCAGATAAGCGATTCCTCTTCTTTGTGTGGAAGAGGGTCCAAGTGCTCCAATTTCTTTCACATGGACTAGCGCTACAGTCCTGTGAAAGAACGCGGATGGCAACTGATCTCTGCATGTTCCATAAAAAGTATGCATTATTTGCTTGAATTATGAGTTCAAAATTATGAATTAAAATTTAAATGAAACTTAGAAGTTTGTACTTACTACTTACCAACTCAGGTGCAGATAGGCCATATTTCTCCCACCAAGACACAGGTGACAACTGACTAGACCGGAGCATGGCGGTATCTTTCCCAAAACTACCCCCATAGTTCCGGAATAATAGGAGCTGATCCTCAAGTGTCAAGCGCATATCAACATCATCAGGATATAATCTACCTATGTATGAAGTCCATGCACTGTCAAGCTCATGATCCAACATCTGCCTCTCCCTTCTCCATAAGGGGTGTAGAATGTGAGCCATGCCATGAATCGGTCGATGGAACCAACCCCATCGATCCCTCCATATAGATCTAATCTCATCAAGCCTATTTATCCAAGAGTCAAGAATCAAGAATCAATGTGAATGCATGTGACATGTCATTGATGATTGGTAATATAAATAAGAATAATAAAATTTGAATGTAACATTATCAAAATGCATATGGCATACCTGTCTGAAGAAATAGAAGTGCATCGACCAAGGGACTCCCCAACACGGTCCATATACTCGTAAACGAGGCCTATAGTACTCCCCTCCATGTCAACAATGCGTAGCATGGAGTATAGAGGCTGCATCACTCCCACCAAAGCCTCTACCTCTCTCCAAAAGCTGTCACTCAAACATGTAATGCGTACTGACTCTGCTTTACTGCATGTATGGCCACTCCATGCAAGCCACTCCTGAGAAACAACTGTCTGCATAAGTGATTGCCTCACTCGAAGCAATCTCTCCATCACAATGCACATATAAGCAAATCTGGTCTTTGCTGGCCTAAGAAGCTCCAAATCACTGTATGATCTGAAAATGGAAAGCAAGTTTGGCCTCTTCGTGAACAAGGTGACCACTCTCTGACATGTGGAAAAAATCTCATGTACCCAAGGGACCTTCCCAACATCCTCAATCAATAAGTCTATGCTATGAGCTGCACATGGAGTCCATACAATGGATGGGAACTCCTGCTCTAACATCCGCCCCATGGAAACACAATTACTTCCGTTGTCCGTTATGACTTGGACAACATTCTCCACTCCAATCTCCAAGACTGCCTGTCTGATATGTCCAAAAATGTACTCCCCTGTGATGGATAGGCCTGGAGTAGATGCATCAATGGCACGTAGGAACATGGTACCTTTGCAACAATGAACAAGTATATTATATACATTTCTTTTCCTAATGTTTGTCCATCCATCACACATCAAAGTGCAGCCATATTTCTTCGAGGTCTCTGCCATAGGCTCCAATTGCTTTTGCACAATTTCGTTTGTTCTTCTCAGCTCACTTCCTCTTAGCTCTTCATAAGAAGGCCCTTCCCACTCAACCCCAAGCCTACTCACCATTTTCATGGCCTCTTTCCATGCGGGAGTGCGCACCACATTAAAACTTAAACCACATTTAATGAAGAGCCTCATAATACCTTGGGTGGCCTCCTGCTTCCCTTGCTTTTGCAAACTAGCCCGTATGGATGATGCATGTAGGCTGCCACGACCTGTAGGAATGCTCTGACTCTCACGTGGTCTCTTTTGCTGCTGCTCTGATGCATGTGCTACCTCCTTTGTCTCCAAGTCCTCAACAAGAGGGGCTGAAGGAAACTCCCCTTGAGATGCTTGGGATGAATGTCCTTGAGGAATAGAGCTCTGTGCACTACTATGTGTTTGCGCTGATGCTCTAACCCCTCTTCTCATTTCCCGTGCTGCAACCCATTCCAAAAGCTCTTCTTTCATCTGCTCTGGCATTGGTTTAGAGCAAGGACCAACTCCTATACCTCCAAAACGTGCTAAATGTGCTTTTATTCTATCTGCCCCTCCTGTCCCTTTGTACCCACACAAATTGCAGGTCCATCTCTCACTACCTCCTGTTCCAAACTTTCCTTGGCTCGTGACATATTCCCAACAGCCTTGTTTAGCTCTAGGCATGATGGTTGACTGTGCTCTCTGTAAAATCTGAAGGTGACAAGTGGCACAGGTCACAGGTGATAGGTCTCTCTCTCTCTGAGCTCTCTCTCTCCCTCTCTTTCTCTCCTGCAGCTTGCTGAATGCTCCACAGTCCACTTCTCTGAGTGCTCAGTGCTCACTGCTGTGGGCTGGAATGAAATGAAAAAGGGCCCTCCAGCGAGCCGTTTTTGGCCCGCTGGGAGGGCCCTATTTTTTTTAAATTGTACGCAACGTGTTGCGAACGCGTACGCAACGCGACGTTGCGTTGCGTACGTTGCGAAGGTTCGCAACGCGTTACGTATGCAACACTGCATAAACTTTACCGATGCACGGCTCCATGGAATCCACAATTTTCAGCAAGTGCACAAGTGGATGCACGATATCCACAATGTTAGAAATGTTCTCCCACCATGTTGCATCATCAGCTAATCTTCTCAAGTGCTTTCCTGTTGAAGTAGAAGCCTCTGGCATCCTTGCGAACTCATCGCTCAATAAGAGCCCTCTCAAGACACCACTACATTTCACTACACGGTGTAACATGGTGAAGTTGTATGCAAATCTTGTGTCTGAATACTTCAACAAAGCAAGAGTAGACCTCTTGCTAAACTCATTCTTCACACGTGTGTGGTTGTTGATGAAACTAACCAATGAGTTTGCCTCATTAATTCTAGGCAAAATCCAATCCAAATTCCCAATATCTTTGAGAATATTATTTAAACAATGAGCCATGCAAAAGCAAACAATAATGTGAGGGTACAAATTTTCAATAATTGCACCTGCAGCTCTATTTGAAGGCTCTCCATCTGCTACAATGCAAACAACATTTGATGGCCCCACAATCTCTATGGCACTTGCCCACTCTGCCGCAAGTATATCAGCTGATTTCCCTGTCTCAGATGCATCATGTGAGGAGATGAAGTACATCTCTCCACGAGAATAAGCCACCACTCCATGGATAGAGAGTCGTTGAATATCACTCCATCCATCCACAAGCAATGATACTCCATTTCTTTCCCATGATTTCTTTATGCTCTCACATGCGGCTTCAACAAGCTTCTTCTCTTTCTCCAATAAAGTGGTGCGTAAGCTCTCCGAAGATGGAGGCACATAGTGTGCTCCATATTCACCTATCTTCTTTACCATGTCTTTGAAGTATGGTGACCTATGAAAAATGGTAAAACAAAGATTTATAAGTAATCCATTATGACATATGGAAGTGAATTTTGAACTTTGAAGTTTAAAACAAAAATTAAAATAATAGATTCAAGATAAGATTTTTACCGAGCTGCATTGAAAGCTATGTGGTCATGGTAGAAGAAACATGCCACCGCCGTGTCTACCTCCTCTTTCAATACGGGATTCCAATTTTCATGGAGTGTTTGTTGACGTGATTGACGTACATATGGCATTCCCGATGGTGTGGAAGAGGGAGTAGAAGGAGTAGGAGTAGGAGCATGAACCGGAGCCGATGAAGATGATGCTCTTGAAGTGCATGGCATAGAAGACCTCACGAATGATGCCGGGTTGATGGGAGCTTGTGAAGCACGATGCGCATGAATTTGGGCATCACTAATAGCAAGCTTGTTGAGTAATTCTTGCTTCTTCTCTGCAGTGATAACGGAACAAAATCTTACTTCATGTCCACGTTCATGAAGTAAGTGTGCACACACCTTGTTTTCAAGCATGGCTCATGTGACAATGAGCTTGCACATATGTCTTCAACATCAAGGGCTTGATTTCCCATACCAACATGCCCATACTATATAGATGAGTGGGGGACTCCGACAAGGGCAGAGAGTCCAAGCATCTCATTTAAGGAATGCCTCACAAATGCGCCCAAGTGTATGAAGGTTGTTGATGTATGAAACACCACAAGAAATGAATCAATGTGACACTAGAACACCTCTATGGTCACCATTAACTCATTGCCACTCCAAACTTTGAGAAAATGATAGCCTAAAGTGAGAACTTTGCTTCTACAGAAATTCCTAGTCACTGAAATGACATACCTTCAGTATTTTGCTAATTTCTCCTAGCTCAAGTATTATTTCTCCATGATACTTTATAGGCTGAAACTACAAGAGTAGAGCTTTCCAACAAGCTATCATATGCATCACACGGAGGTCTAGAACTCAAGTTATGGCTCTCACAAGATGACCATGTATGACCTTCCAAAATTGGAAATCTTTCCTGTTTTAGTAAAAGCGCCTGTTTAAAATTAGAATTCGATGCCTAGCATCGACTTGCAACGAGAATTCGATGCCGAGCATCGACTTGGGATGTTTTTGGCCACTTTTCAGCAGGGATTCGATGCCAGGCATTGACTTCCCGCATAAAACCTTACCCTTTCAGATACCAAAATAACATATGATTTCATGCACACTTCAAACAACACTTATCAACTGGAATTCGATGCTAGGCATCGAGTTGCTCCAACAAAGTCATGATTTGCAAACACTTCAGCACTGAATGGAAAAGATAAATGAAAATATGACTTATCAACATAGATTCGATGCCAGGCATCGACTTGCTAGGAAAACTTAACCTTTTGAACTCATCACACAGTAGACAAGCATGGAGATGATGGAGAGAGGCTTATACACAGAACATTAACTATTTCTTCTCATAGCTATGGAAAACTCAGAAGTTTACAGATGCTTTCTCACGCAGAGAAGCACGACTATACACAGTCGTATAAATGAACTCCTTCTTCTACTTCTTCTCTCTATCTTCCACTTTTCTCTCTCGCTCTCTACCGCGTCAGTTGATACAAACTAACTTATATAGATTTTCTCATTCCCGTGACTTTTAAAAAACTTCTAGAACTAAAGTGAACTAACTTTACAAATATGATACACTTGTGAATTTGTCCCTTCACATAGGCATGGGGTTTTCTTCCTAAGATTTGACCTTCAAATATATGTCCAATTAGTGATTGTTTCTCCAACAGCTCCCCCTCAATCACTATTTGACATTCTCTGTTTCTTCATATCATCTTCTTTTCTTTTACACCTGCCATGTTTTTGAATCTGCTAGTCTTCACACCATCCAAACTCTTTGTCATTATGTCTGCTAACTGATCTTTAGTAGAAATGTACTCCACTTCAATCTCCTTCTCCATTACCTTTTCTCTGAGAAAATGATATTGTATTTCTATGTGCTTTGTCCTTGCATGAAAAACTGGATTTGCTGCAAGATAGAGTGAACTCATATTATCTCCATGTATTGTAGGTGTACCTTGATCAATGCCTAAGCTCTTGAACAATGTCTGCATCCATATGACTTCCTTAGCTGCTTCCACAAGTCCTTTGTACTCTGCTTCAGTTGATGATAATGCTACTGTATGTTGTTTCTTTGAACACCAACTTACAAGCTTATCACCAATGTATATCATGTAACCATGAGTTGATCTTCTGTCATCTTGGTTACTTGCCCAGTCTGAGTCACTGTAGGCTCTCAACTTCAAATCTGATGTAAAAGGATAATATAATCCTTCCTTTATAGTTCCTTTGATATATCTGAGAACTCTTTGACCTGCAATCCAATGTGGGTCCTTTGGACAATGCATGAATTGTGACAAAACTCCCACTGCATAACTAAGATCAGGTCTTGTTAGTGTAGCATAAATCAAACTACCCACAAGAGATTGATACTTCCTCATATCTTTGTATTCTGCACCATCATATTTACTGAGCTTGTGATTAACTTCAAGTGGAGTTGAAGCTTCTCTGCAATTTTCCATATCAAACTTCTTCAACAAGTTCAGAAGATACCTTTCTTGTGACACATATATGCCATGATCTGTATAAGTAACTTCCATTCCAAGAAAGTATGACAACTTTCCTAGGTCACTGATCTTAAACTCTTTCTCAAGTAATCTCTTTACCTCCTTGATTCCTTCATCTGAAGTACCTGTGATTATAATGTCATCTACATAAATACAAATGTAGATTGTACCTTCCTCTGTTCTTTTGATAAGTAAACTTGAATCTGCTTTTGAACTTTGATATCCAAGATCATTGAGATACTTCACGAGTCTATAGTTCCAAGCTCTTGGAGCTTGCTTCAATCCATACAATGCTCTTCTCAACCTGCAAACAAAATTTGGATACCTGCAATCTATAAACCCTTGAGGTTGTTCCATGTATACCTCATCTGATATGTATCCATTCAAGAATGCATTCTTTATATCCAATTGACTTAGGGTCCATCCTTTTGAAGCTGCAATAGCAATGATTGTCCTTATAGTTGACATCTTAGCTACATGACTGAATGTCTCATCATAATCTATGCCATAGGTTTGGGCATAGCCTTTCACCACCAGTCTAGCTTTGTATCTGGCTATACTTCCATCTGCAAGCTTCTTCACTTTATAAACCCATTTATTTCCAATAACCTTCTTACCATTTGGTTTGGGAACAAGTTCCCATGTCTTGTTCTCCTCCAGTGCATTGAACTCTTCCTTCATTGCTTCTTCCCATTGCTTCTTACCTTTTGCTTCATCATAGTTCTGAGGTTCTTCATCATCTTTGACCATGTAAGCATAATTCTTCTGAGTTATGTAAGAAGTATCATAAGAATACCTTTCTGGTTGTCTTCTAGTCCTGCTTGACCTTCTTGGTTCACATTCTTCATAAGTGTCTGGATACACCTCTTCATCAAATATAGGAGCTTCTTCATTCCTTCTTGTTAATCCACTTATGGATGTACTTGCTTGCATATAGTCTTCATCTCTATTCACCTGCACAATTGATTTTCCTTTCTCACATCTTCTTACCTCTTCTTCAAATTCTTCAGCTGTGTGACTTTGATCTGCATACCAACTTTTCTGTTCATCAAATGTAACATCTCTAGAAACAATAAATTGTTTGCTTAGAGGATTCCACAATCTGTAACCCATCTGCTTTTCATCATAACCAATGAACACATATTTTTCTGCCTTTGGTTCAAGTTTATGCCTAAGCTGTGATGGCACATAAGCATATGCAATTGATCCAAACACTCTACAATGATCTAGTGTTGGTTTCTTACCCCACCAAGCTTCATATGGAGTCATTCCATTTAGAGCTGCACATGGTAATCTATTCACAAGATATGTAGCTGTATTTACAGCCTCAGCCCAAAGATAATTTGGACAATTCTTCTCCTTTAGCATAGCTCTAGCAAACTCAACCAAAGTCCTGTTCCTTCTTTCTGCTACACCATTTTGTTGTGGTGTATACCTACAAGTTATTTCTCTCTTAATACCTGCATTCCAAAGATATTCATTGAACTCTTGGGAGAAGTATTCTCCCCCTCCATCAGACCTCAGTCTCTTAAGCTTTTGACCTGTGACTCTCTCTCCATATGCATGAAAATGCTTGAAAGCTCCAAACACTTCTGATCTTTCCTTCCAAACATATAATGTTATCCATCTTGTAGCATCATCAATGAAAAGAACATAGTACCTTGAGCCACTGATAGATCCTTCTTTTGTTGGTCCCCATACATCTGTATGAATGAGCTCAAGTAATCCATCAATGTTTGAATCCTTTCTTTTGAAATGGTAACCTGTGTGCTTTACCCATTTGACATGCTTCACATTTATAAACCATATGTTGACTTTGCACATTTGGTAATCCTAGTACACACTGATTAGCAACCATAGCTTTAATTCCTCTTTCATTGAAGTGACCTAATCTCTTATGCCAGAGATCAAGTTCTGTAATCACTCCTTCACCATGTGTGAGCAAAGCTTGACCAATGTTCCCTTGTACTCTTAAAGTAAAGAGTCTACCTTCTTTCTTACCAGAGACAATCTGATTATATCCATTCTCTGGATCTTCAACAAATACTCCTTCATTTGTAAACCTGACTTGAAAACCTTTTTCAACTATCTGTCCCACACTAATCAAGTTCTTAGGTATTGTAGGAACATACAAAACATTGGTTAGCAAATCTACTCCACTCTTGCATTTCACTTTTCCAATTGAATGTACACTATGTCTTGTATTATCACCTGTTTGAACACTATGACTAGAAATGCCTTTTTCCAATTCTGACATCAATTCTATGTTTCCTGACAAATGATTAGAACATCCTGAGTCAATGTAAAATACCTTTAGATCTTCTTTGTTTGATGTACTGATTGAATTCATCATCAATGATGTATGACTTTCATTCTGTGTGTCATTTGCATAGTTGTAGTAGGTGGTGTTGTAGGATTGATTCTGTCCCCAACTTCTTCCTCCACCTCTACCATAGCCTCCTCTTTGACTTTGTCTACCTCTCTGAAAATTACTTTGATATCTTCCACCTCGGCCTCTACTATTGTTGTTTTGATTCTGGTTTGATCCTTGTTGATTGTGCAACAGTCATGAGCCAAATGATTACTCAATCCACAGATCCAGCAAGCCTTCTTGTTGTTATTTTGATTACCTCTACCTCTTCCAAATCCTCTTTCTCTTCCTCTGCCAGTGCCTTTACCTCTTGCATAATAAGCTTGAGAACTAGACTCCTCTTCATCCTTTGCTTTACCTTTATCTCCTTTCTTCTTATTCTTCATGTACATTGCAGAACTTTGTCCTTTGTCTCCATCTCCCTTCAAGTCTTGCTCATATGTGAGCATCAAACCAAGCAACTGGTTCAAATCTGGAACATAATGATTCAAAGAAAGTTCTGTTGACAAGACAAAAGGTTTCCACCTTTCATCCCCTCTCAAACATGCAAGTAGTTGAGCAATCAATCTGTGATCTTCAACATCTTCATCTATGGATCCAAGACTATCTGCTAGATCTTTCATCTTAGTGACATAATCACTAATACTTTGACTTGGCTTCTTTTTGAATGTTGTAAACTCTGAACATAGACTTGCTTTCCTTGCTTTAGTAGTGCTTTGGAAATGATACTCCAATGCATTCCATATATCTTCAGATGATTCCAATCCTCTGATGTGTGGTAGCAAATGATCAGAGATTGTATTGTAGATATAGGCTTTTGCACTTGCATCCTTCTTCTGCCAATGCTTTAAAGCATCAAGTTCTTCTTTCTTTGGTCGGCTTTCATCTTCAAATACTGGCTTCTCTTCTTCACCTGTAACATATATCATGAGATCCTTACTCATAAGTAAGGCTTCCATTCTCATTACCCATGCGGGGTAATTATCTTTGTCAAGTTTGTCAATGGAGATATGATCTGCCATATTCCTTCCCTTCTGCTGCAACCTGTGAGCTTAAAGGATAAAGGATAATACCTTTTGAAGTTCTTTGTGTATGAGGATACTTCGAAAGTAATCTTTTGATGCCTTGTGTCTTCAAATGCTTCACCTTTGAAACTTTACTCGAAAACTTTACAAAACTTCTCGTACCTTTGTCGTCTTCTGCTCTCGAGAATCTTTCTGCTCTGATACCACTTGTTGATGTATGAAACACCACAAGAAATGAATCAATGTGACACTAGAACACCTCTATGGTCACCATTAACTCATTGCCACTCCAAACTTTGAGAAAATGATAGCATAAAGTGAGAACTTTGCTTCTACAGAAATTCCTAGTCACTGAAATGACATACCTTTAGTATTTTGCTAATTTCTCCTAGCTCAAGTATTATTTCTCCATGAGACTTTATAGGCTGAAACTACAAGAGTAGATCTTTCCAACAAGCTATCATATGCATCAAACGGAGGTCTAGAACTCAAGTTATGGCTCTCACAAGATGACCCTGTATGACCTTCCAAAATTGGAAATCTTTCCTGTTTTAGTAAAAGCGCCTGTTTAAAATTAGAATTCGATGCCTAGCATTGACTTGCAACGAGTATTCGATGCCGGGCATCGACTTGGGATGTTTTTGGCCACTTTTCAGCAGGGATTCGATGCCAGGCATCGACTTCCCGCATAAAACCTTACCCTTTCAGATACCAAAATAACATATGATTTCATGCACACTTCAAACAACACTTATGAACTGGAATTCGATGCTAGGCATCGAGTTGCTCCAACAAAGTCATGATTTGCAAACACTTCAGCACTGAATGGAAAAGATAAATGAAAATATGACTTATCAACAGAGATTCGATGCCAGGCATCGACTTGCTAGGAAAACTTAACCTTTTGAACTCATCACACAGTAGACAAGCATGGAGATGATGGAGAGGCTTATACACAGAACATTAACTATTTCTTCTCATAGCTATGGAAAACTCAAAAGTTTACAGATGCTTTCTCACGCAGAGAAGCCCGACTCTACACAGTCGTATAAATGAACTCCTTCTTCTACTTCTTCTCTCTATCTTCCACTTTTCTCTCTCTCTCTCTACCGCGTCAGTTGATACAAACTAACTTATATAGATTTTCTCATTCCCGTGACTTTTAAAAAACTTCTAGACCTAAAGTGAACTAACTTTACAAATATGATACACTTGTGAATTTGTCCCTTCACATAGGCATGGGGTTTTCTTCCTAAGATTTGACCTTCAAATATATGTCCAATTAGTGATTGTTTCTCCAACAAAGGTGATTGAGATCACACTAGGTAGAAGAGAGCTCACACACACACACTCACAATCAAAGAGAAGCACACACTTAGATTGAGGCAAGGAAGAATGATATTCTTCTTCTTCTTCTTCTATTACATAAAAAGGAATGTACAAGAATGACCTAAAAAACAAGAATACAACAAGTGCAATATATAAAGATCAATACATAAGGAAAAACCTATTGGCCGCGAATGAGTGAGTTGGCAAGGAACAAATGTGCCATCACTCTTGGTAGATAAATCTAATAAAGCTCAACGAAGTATCCCTGACATATACCAGCATGACCACTATACATGTTAGAGAAACGAAAAAATGATACATGTCATCCTGGATCATCACATGTTGAGCTTGATATCTCAACACTCCCCTCAAGCTCAACGTCATGTCCACTAATCCAAGCATCTTCCAAAACTTCTTCAGCTTCTCTGCTCCAAGTGCTTTAGTGAAAATATCAGCAACCTGCTCATGTGTTCTCACATAAACAAGATCAATATCACTTGCTAATACCTTCTCTCTGATGAAGTGATAATGTACCTTGATACGCTTTGTTCTAGCATGAAAAACAGGGTTTCGTGCTAATTGTATACTGCTAAGATTATCACAACAGATAGTGATAGGCTTTTGCATTTCCACACCTAAATATGCAAGTGGCATCTCTAGCCATGATGCCTCACATGCTTCCATTGCAGCACCTCTATACTCTGCATTTGTACTTGACAGAGCAACAGTGGATTGCTTCTTGATACTCCATGTAATAGTTGCACAAGAAAGCCATTAGTAGATCTATTTGGAATGTTACCAGCCGAATCTGCATTGGTGTGTCCATGAACCTGCAGATCTACACTAGCTTCATAATACAATGCATAATCCAAAGTAGCACTCACATGACGTAGAGTGTGCCTCAGAGCATCCAAATGTGGCTTCTTGGGAACCTACATAAATTGACTTTCAATTCCAACAGTATAGCTTGGATCAGGCTTTGTAATTGTGAGATATATAAGACTTCCCACAATTTTCTTGTACATAGTAGCATTTTCCAATGCTTCATCTGATGTAGTATCCAACTTCAAATTGTGATATAATGGCATAGAAATTGGCTTACAATCAGCCATACCATACTTTTGCAGCATATTCAAGGCACATTGCCTTGCGACATCCATATACTTGTTTTTGTATGTATAAACTCAATGCCCAAGAAGTAGCGCAACACACCAAGATCTTTCATCTCAAACACCTGCATAAGAAGTTGCTTTACCTCTTTGATGCCTTCTTCATTATCACCACCTACAATCAAGTCATCAACATAGATAGCCAGAATTGTGATGCCATCATCACCCTTCCTTGCATATAGTGAATGATCTGCATCACACATAGAAAACCCAATGATGGTTAAGTAATCAACGATCCTTGCGTGCCATGCATGAGGAGCTTGCTTCAGCCCATACAAAGCCTTTTGCCACCTGCAAACATATTCTGGATGCTTTGAATCTTCATATCCTTGTGGCTGGTCCATGTATACTTCTTCCTATAACTCACCATGTAGAAAAGCATTCTTCACATCCATATGATGCAAAGTCCATCCTTTTGTTGTAGCTAATGCAACAAGTGTTTTGACAGTAGACATTTTAGCTACATGGCTGAATGTTTCCTCATAATCAATGCCATAAGTTTGTGCATATCCTTTTGCTACCAAACGTGCTTTATACCTGCTTATGCTACCATCAACATTGTGCTTTACCTTGTAAACCCACTTGCAGCCTATGGATTTCTTTCCTTGTGGCAATGGAACCAGCTTCCATGTATCATTTCCCTAAAGTGCAGCCATCTCATCCATAGCTTTTTCTCAATTTGTATTTCCAATTGCATCTTCAAAACAAGAAGGTTCAGATCTTGTATTACCTTTTTCATGTAGGCACAATGACAAGCCATGTAACTATCATATGTTAATCGTTGTACAGAATTCCGCATCCTTCCATATCTTCTTGGTCTTGGGGCACTTTTCCTTGTATCATCTACATGTGCCTTTCTAACTCCTGGAGTATTCACAAAGGGCAATCCAAGTTCCTCATCAAGACTCTTTTCTCAACCACTTGAATCTCCATCAACGTCTTCAAAACTTGCACATGTTTTATGACCAGCAAAAAGATTTTCTTTACCTTTCTTCGATGTATTTGATAAATTTGCTGGACTAAAATTTCCACGCAATCTTCCACTCCATGGATTTGAGTTGGAACGATTGCGTGGTGATGCATTTGGTCCACTCAAAACTTGAGGTTCTTCACTTGATTTTTTAAGCATTTTCTTTATCATTTGGTTCAAGGTTTAGTCCTTCTTTGGCATCTGCATAGAAGCTTGACATTTCATTAAATACCACATCTCTGCTCACCTTCACTGTCATATGAGTGGGTTATAACATTTATATCCCTTTTGCTCAAGGGAGTATCCAATGAAGACACATTTTTCTGCTTTTGGATCAAGCTTCATCCTCAGCTCATCTGGAATATATACATTTGCAATACAACAAAAAACTTTCATATGTGATAAGTTTGGCTTTTTACATGTGAACTTTTCTTCAGGTGTAACTTGATGTACAACAGCAGTTGGAGTTCTGTTCATAATGTATACAGTCGTATGCACAACTTCTACCCAATAGCAATTTCTTCTGACTCACAATTTCTTCATCATCTGTATTAATATTGATTGTACCTGCATACCAAGTACCTTGCTCATCAAATGTAATATCCTTTGATACAAGGAATTGTTTTGTGGATGGACTCCACAACCTATATCCCATCTGCTTATCATCATAACCAATGAATACATATTTTTCAGCTTTAGGCTCCAATTTATGCCTTAATTGAGATGGCACATATGCATATGCCAAACACCCAAATACTTTGCAATGATCCAAGGTAGGTCTCTTACCCCACCAAGCTTCATAAGGTGTCATACCCTGCAAGGCTTTACATGGTAATCTATTGACCAAATAAGTAGCTGTATTTACAGCCTCAGCCCACAAGTAATTTGGGCAATTCTTCTCTTTCATCATGGACCTTGCAAACTCAACAAGAGTTCTATTCCTTCTCTTTGCTACCCCATTTTGTTGAGGAGAGTACCTGCAAGTAACTTCTCTCTTTATACCTGCATTCCACAAATAATCACTGAATTCATTAGAGAAATACTCTCCCCCTCCATCTGACCTTAGTCTCTTCAATTTATGACCTGTAATTCTTTCTGCATACACATGATAGTGTTTGAATGTGTTGAATACCTCTGACTTATCTTTGATCACATAGATAGTGATCCATCTGGTAGCATCATCAACATAAATCACATAGTACCTTGATCCATTTATACTGAAATCCTTTGATGGTCCTCACACATCTGTGTGTACCAATTCAAGCTTCTCTGAGTACATAAAACCATGCTTGGAATAAGATTGCTTATGAGCCTTACCTAATTGACATGCCTCACATCTGTATGTCATATGTTGACATGCAACATTAGGCAATCCAAGCACTGAACCATTGTTAATCATGTCTTTAATACCTCTTTCATTAAAATGTCCAAGCCTAGATTGGATTTGTTCACAAGAGATCGATCTTTGGTAACATTCTCATCACGCAAATTTTGATGGAACATGATTCAACATCTCGCCACGAGGTGGTTGGCATACAAATTGATTTTGAAAAGGCTTTTGATCGGGTGCATTGGGATTTTATTGCTTCGACGCTCAAGAAATTTGGATTCGGGCTCAAATTCTGTCGTCTTATATATTTGTTATCTCAGGACAGTGTTTCCCAAGTGGAAATTAATGCAAGGCTTTCTACACCCTTCCCGGTCCAACGATCAGTACGACAGGGTTGTCCTCTTAGTCCTCTTCTTTATGCAATCGCCTCTACACCGATGTTTTTTCTCCTACAAGCTAAGATGGAATCAAGATTTATCCATGGAGTATCATTACATGGAAATCAGCACATAGTAGTGGGATTTGCAGACGATACTTTTATATTCGCAAAGGCTTGTGAAAAAAATATTCAACATATACTTGCTTCACGGACTCCTTTTTCGAAAGCTTCTACGCTAAACATTAACATGGGGAAGTCGGCTCTCATCAACATTTCCGCGAGATATTTTCATTTTCCTTCCTGGCAGGGGTGTAAAATTGAATGTGGTGTCATTTTCCGACATTTGGGATATCCGTTGGGAATGAATGTTTCGAACAAGGACCAAATAGAGTGGGTACTTTGCAGAATCAAAAATAAATTGAATTTGTAGCATGTTGTACAATGGCCACTTCATATTAGGATAAGGATAGTACAATCTTTTTTACAGCCCTACATTATGTATTACATGTTGTTGTTGGATTGGAAGAAATGTCACCTATATGCCTTTGACTGATTGATCAAAAATTTCTTGTGGAATAAGGCGCAGAACCGCGCTCTGGTCCTCTCATCATGGGACTTTATGTGTCAATCTAAAAGTAAGTGTGGTCTCGGTATTCTGCATCTTCAGTCTCATATGATGGCAAGGCGGGCAGCCTTTATCATTCGTATCACTTCTGTTGCTAAACCCCTTTGGACAGATGCTTTTCGGAAGATCCTGGACAATGCAACAGTGTACTACAAGGACACATGGAAAATGAATGCATGGAATAAGTTTTTCTCGCATGCCCCCTTGCAAA
Organism: Ceratopteris richardii; assembly: GCA_020310875.1. Classification (NCBI taxonomy): domain Eukaryota; kingdom Viridiplantae; phylum Streptophyta; class Polypodiopsida; order Polypodiales; family Pteridaceae; genus Ceratopteris; species Ceratopteris richardii. Next base: position 38,818 of record MU262590.1, on the reverse strand, counting down.
CCTCTTCTGCTACTCTTTCCATGCTGCTTACCAGCTTTAAGAAGACTGCTCCTTTACTTAAATGGAACGGGAGACAACGTTATACAGGAAACTCTTTCGCTTCACGGTCTCCGTATTGATCTTTTTTAGCAAATCCGCCTCTGGCTTATTCCATGGGCACAACAGCAAGATACCTCAATAATAAAGGAATTGATACTATTGCGAATTGTTATGATTCTAAATGGGAATTCCTGACACCTGTCCTTCCTTTCCATTCGGAGGATTTATGCAGTGGGACCTGCCTATAGATTTAAGTGGATGCAGCTAGCACTTTTTGTGCAGAAATTTCAAATCCCTCTCTCGATTGATGCATCGGATCCCTGGCGAGAGTGGCTTTTGGCCAAACATACAAGATGGTGGAATGGTGCTACTAGAACATATTATCTTTCTCTTGCGGATCGTTCTGACATTACTTCCCAGTGTAACCTCAGGTGGAAAATGGACAAAACACGGGATTGGTGGCATGCAAGGTTTGCTGATATTTGGGGCTCATCTCTTACTTTCAAGATGAAAATCTCTATGTGGAGGATTTCGATGGGACATTTCACGTGGGGGGCATTTCTTTCCAAGCATGGTATACAAGGCATCCGATGTCCACACTGTGCTTCTTATGTGGAGACTTTGCGTCATGCCTTTTGGTCTTGCCCCCATATTCAAAAATGGTGGAACAGTTTGTTTCTCTTTCCCATTTGGGATAGCAAGCCGTCCAAGTTCGGAGCCACATTTCTTCTGTTCCATTCGGGTAGTAATGCTTGTGACTGGGTTAGAAAGAGATGCATCTTTATCTTGCTTTGGAACATTTGGAAGCTGAGGAATAAGATGGTATTTCAGAATAAGGGTTTTGTACTCCATTTCTCTTGGGCGCTATGCAAAGCGAAATTGCGTTTGGATATGGATGTTATGCCAGTGGATGATAAACTGGCGATTGCTTCCTTTTTGGATAGGATTTGATGTTCGTAGGGTATAATGTTACTTTAGGAGATTAGTAGGAGGTAGTGCTGAGGGGAAGAGGAAACACCTTCCCTTCTTTTCTATAAATTATTTTCATTTAATGCAAAGTGACCTTTTCACCAAATATATATATATATATATATATATGTATGTATGTATGTATGTATGTATGTGTGTGTGTGTGTGTATGCCACAAAGTTCACGAGTAGCGATTGGCCAACTGAGGGTCGCATCACAGAGATTGGAGATCGAGAGTGGGAGACACAGTGAGGTCCCGAGAGCAGAGCGGATCTGCAAACTACGAAGAGAGGAGGTGGAGACTGAGGAGCATTTCGTATGTCGATGGAGATCATACACTCATATTAGAGACAGATATGAGACTTTGTTCAGAGGACAGCCCATCCTACGAGAGATTATGGACTCCCGAGATCATAGACAATTAAGACATTTCTTGATAGAGATTCAGAGGCATAGAGATGCACTCTTACGACTGACACATGCACCTACACAAGTGGAGAGGAGAAAGTTACAGCTCACTGATTTTTTCCAGAGGTCGAGAGCCCACTCCCCACCTGATTCCAATCGAGGAGTGACACTACAGTAGGCTGAGGTGAGTCGAGCTAGACGACGAACACGAGTCACAGCGCTCAGAGAAGTGAGGCTATACCATGGCCACATAGAGGAGATTCGAGCCTGACATCGCGAGGTGACTGCGAAGCGAGTAGCCCTAATGAGAGCAGATCCTATAGCTTTCATACAGGCAGCTCTAGCACTGGCTCCACCTATGTATCACATCCTCCACCCCTCCTTTACCACTGGATGGAGCTAGCAGACAGATGCATCTTCATGATTGTCTTGCCCTCAGCATATAGACACGCATATACCCCAGAGATAGGGCTCCATTAGCCTTAGTATTTTATCACACATGTTTGAGACTAGATTGTATTAGCTTTTTATGATCTTGTTTTACTTTTGTGACAACTGGATGACATCAACATCATGTATCTTATGTTTTGTTTCATAGGCCAACTTTGGCCGGTCATAGACGTAAAAAAACTTTCTTCTTTCTTCTTTCTCTCAGATTTTCTTTGTATTAGCATCAGTTTTTATTCTTCAGCACATTGTCTTTCCGATTGATTGGAGACATCACATATGTACATTGATTCTATCTCATATGCCGAGTTCGGCCTTCTAATAGATGCTAAATCTCTCTCTCTCTCTCTCTGTGTGTGTGTGTGTGTGTGTGTGTGTTCAAGTGAGAAGTTGCAATGTAGAGAGGAAGGTAGCTTCTTGTGAAACTCTAGGACATGAGTGGGTGATCTCACCTAGAAAGAGGAGTTACAAGGAAATGAAGATAAATTCCCTTAACAAAAAAGGGGAATTCACATTGATTTTTTTTTTTTGCTTCGATAAACAGTTGACCACAACAATAATTACACATACCATACATGTAAAAAGTCCCTAGATTCTTGCAAGCATATATACTGTCACACTTTTCTCCATCCATTCTTTGAGCCGTACTTGTAATAATAACTAGCAGCTTATATGCAGGATTGATGTCCAGTTATAAATAAAATCATCCAAATAACTTTCGAGTTGTATACACTATTTTGGAAGGAAACAAGCATCTAATCAACTTACATTTCGACAGTGCATCTGCTTTCATGCTTAACAATTGCGGAAATTCAATTTTGGTCTACTCTTACATTAAAACTTATGCACTGTGTCAGATCCATCTGCGATTTCCAGTTCACATGCAAAATCAATGAGATATGTTAAACAATCACCTAGGTCTCCTGGAAATATGCAAAATCAATGAGATATGCTAAATCTACTGGAAGTGACCTATCAGGCCAATTTTTAAGCAATTTCTTCAACATTATGTAATGCTCATTTAGATCCGCAAATTGCTCATTTTCTCAACAAAGAAGATGATCAACAAAGAACACACACACCCAGTGTAACCTCAGGTGGAAAATGGACAAAACATGGGATTGGTGGCATGCAAGGTTTGCTGATATTTGGGGCTCATCTCTTACTTTCAAGATGAAAATCTTTATGTGGAGGATTTCGATGGGACATTTCACGTGGGGGGCATTTCTTTCCAAGCATGGTATACAAGGCATCCGATGTCCACACTGTGCTTCTTATGTGGAGACTATGCGTCATGCCTTTTGGTCTTGCCCCCATATTCAAAAATGGTGGAACATTTTGTTTCTTTTTCCCATTTGGGATAGCAAGCCGTCCAAGTTCGGAGCCACATTTCTTCTGTTCCATTCGGGTAGTAATGCTTGTGACTGGGTTAGAAAGAGATGCATCTTTATCTTGCTTTGGAACATTTGGAAGCTGAGGAATAAGATGGTATTTCAGAATAAGGGTTTTGTACTCCATTTCTCTTGGGCGCTATGCAAAGAGAAATTGCGTTTGGATATGGATGTTATGCCAGCGGATGATAAACTGGCGATTGCTTCCTTTTTGGATAGGATTTGATGTTCGTAGGGTATAATGTTACTTTAGGAGATTAGTAGGAGGTAGTGCTGAGGGGAAGAGGAAACACCTTCCCTTCTTTTCTATAAATTATTTTCATTTAATGCAAAGTGACCTTTTCACCAAAATATATATATATATATATATATATATATATATATATATATATATATATATATATATATATATATATATATATATATATATATATATATATATATATATATATATATATATAGATATATAGATATATATATACATATAGATGTATGTGTGTGTGTGTGTATGCCACAAAGTTCACGAGTAGTGATTGGCCAACTGAGGGTCGCATCACAGAGATTGGAGATCGAGAGTGGGAGACACAGTGAGGTCCCGAGAGCAGAGCGGATCTGCAAACTACGTAGAGAGGAGGTGGAGACTGAGGAGCATTTCGTATGTCGATGGAGATCATACACTCATATTAGAGACAGATATGAGACTTTGTTCAGAGGACAACCCATCCTACGAGAGATTATGGACTCCCGAGATCATAGACAATTAAGACATTTCTTGATAGAGATTCAGAGGCATAGAGATGCACTCTTACGACTGACACACGCACCTACACAAGTGGAGAGGAGAAAGTTACAGCTCACTGATTTTTCCAGAGGTCGAGAGCCCACTCCCCACCTGATTCCAATCGAGGAGTGACACTACAGTAGGCTGAGGTGAGTCGAGCTAGACGACGAACACGAGTCACAGCGCTCAGAGAAGTGAGGCTATACCATGGCCACATAGAGGAGATTCGAGCCTGACATCGCGAGGTGACTGCGAAGCGAGTAGCCCTAATGAGAGCAGATCCTATAGCTTTCATACAGGCAGCTCTAGCACTGGCTCCACCTATGTATCACATCCTCCACCCCTCCATTACCACTGGATGGAGCTAGCAGACAGATGCATCTTCATGATTGTCTTGCCCTCAGCATATAGACATGCATATACCCCAGAGATAGGGCTCCATTAGCCTTAGTATTTTATCACACATGTTTGAGACTAGATTGTATTAGCTTTTTATGATCTTGTTTTACTTTTGTGACAACTGGATGACATCAACATCATGTATCTTATGTTTTGTTTCATAGGCCAACTTTGGCCTGTCATAGACGTAAAAATACTTTCTTCTTTCTTCTTTCTCTCAGATTTTCTTTGTATTAGCATCAGTTTTTATTCTTCAGCACATTGTCTTTCCGATTGATTGGAGACATCACATATGTACATTGATTCTATCTCATATGCCGAGTTCGGCCTTCTAATAGATGCTAAAAATCTCTGTGTGTGTGTGTGTGTGTGTTCAAGTGAGAAGTTGCAATGTAGAGAGGAAGGTAGCTTCTTGTGAAACTCTAGGACATGAGTGGGTAATCTCACCTAGAAAGAGGAGTTACAAGGAAAAGAAGATAAATTCCCTTAACAAAAAAGGGGAATTCACATTGATTTTTTTTTTTTGCTTCGATAAACAGTTGACCACAAAAATAATTACACATACCATACATATAAAAAGTCCCTAGATTCTTGCAAGCATATATACTGTCACACTTTTCTCCATCCATTCTTTGAGCCATACTTGTAATAATAACTAGCAGCTTATATGCAGGATTGATGTCCAGTTATAAATAAAATTATCCAAATAACTTTCTAGTTGTATACACTATTTTGGAAGGAAACAAGCATCTAATCAACTTACATTCCGACAGTGCATCTGCTTTCATGCTTAACAATTGCGGAAATTCAATTTTGGTCTACTCTTACATTAAAACTTATGCACTGTGTCAGATCCATGTGCGATTTCCAGTTCACATGCAAAATCAATGAGATATGTCAAACAATCACCTAGGTCTCCAATCCTTGCTAAATCTACTGGAAGTGACCTATCAGGCCAACTTTTAAGCAATTTCTTCAACATTATGTAATGCTCATTTAGATCCGCAAATTGCTCATTTTCTCAACAAATAAGATGATCAAGGAAAATGCTAGATGGATTAGGGATTCCTCTATACCAAGAAACAATTGTGGAACTCATAGTGATAAACAGGTGCATGAAAGAAACAATCTTCCATGATTGAACTACGTCTGCATGTAAGAAACATACAAGATATTATTATGCTTAATACCCAGCGTCCATAAGTCCTCTTCTTATCACACACACTGAGGCTGATTGACACATCACTTTCTATACATCTATCCAGATGAATATAAGTTATAAAGATACATTCATGAACAATTACATATGTTCGACATGCAAGGCTAGGCTGGCTTCAAGGGCCACATACACATACTTTTGTCTTGGCATCTCAAGCACCGTCCTTATCACCCGCACCCCTTCCTTTATTAACTTAATGTTAACACACTTAATGGATTACCCAGATCACTTTCAAAAATAATGGGAATTAGCAAAGCAAAATTAATGAATGATTGCGTGGATGATGGTCCTTCCTCTATCTGCTGTTTCAATACGGTTTTCAGTTCGTTTATTATAGCATCATACATGGGTTCGCATTGAAGACGCGTGATATACCAATACTACATGCGTTGCATCAAAATGAAACACTGAATTTATCAAAAATTAACGGCCAAACTCTGCAATTTAAAAATTGCTCTTACACAATAAATATTGCCTTATTAACATGTACCTTTGGCTGTAGCTCGTAAAGGTCAGTAAAGTGAATAAACAGAAATGCAGTTTTGACTTTATATCTGTATACAGCAGGCTTTGGACGCTCTGAATTCGAAATTAAGTTCGTGAAAGACTGTGACTACTAAAACAGGTTGGCCCATTAATGGTATCATTGACTTCGGGTCATAGTTAGATAGTCCTGTATTCCGGTTAGAAACAATGCGAATGGAGTGATTAGGAACAATTGAAATCTTCAGAAATGAAGGTATGGCCACGAGTTTTGAAATCGCATTTGCATCATCGTACAACTACACACAGAGACCGTCTCGAAATTTGAAACACGTACCTTTTTACCCATCGGAAGAGTCTGGACAATGGCGTGTAGTCGTGACAGTCCCTACAGGTACCGCAGCTACAGGCGAACGTAGAGATCTAATCTGAGCGTAGCATTCCATAGATGCCGAATATCAGAAGTTAGTAGAGATCCAATTTGAGCGCAGAATTCCATAATTCCATAGATGGCGAGCAGCAGAAGTCATCAACTATAAGCACGTACAATTTAACGCGAAATTTTTCTATGCCTTTGTTCACTCTCGACCGAAATTGAAGCCTACAAGGTTGATATAATGAAGTGTGTCATCTAACCATTGAAGTTTAGTGAAGCATCACACCTCGTCCAATAGCTTGTTTTCAATAGCATAATGAGGAAAAAGGAACGTGTATATGCGATTACGACGCTTCTTCTGTGTGTGCGTGCCTATGCGATATCTTCGCTAGGGTAGTATAATTTTCTCTAATCAATTTCATTTTCGGATAGACGAATCGTGAGTGGATCGTTGTCGATTTCTCCTGCTTCACTTAACTAGGGTTAAGCAGAGTATGACCTGCCGACTCACTTTCTCTGGATACGCATCAGCGTATATGAAGAGAGTACCCTGATTGCTGTGTTGCTCATCAGTTCTTCAATTAGGATGAAAAAGAGACGTTGTCAACCCCCTACCATCCCCCTCCCTTCTCTCTCTCTCTCTCACATACTCACACACACACACGCAAACGCACGCGCGCACGCACACGCGTGCGCACACACACACACACACACACAAACACACACACTTCTTCGATCGCTGGCTCAGCGATGTCGGTAATCTCTTTATTTCACTGCTTCCTTCTTCACGCCTGCGTGATGCAAGCGATATTTGATGTGAGGCATTCTCTTTTTTGCTGTACAAATGTTTTTCTTATATTTGTGATATCAGTGTACTTTAGATCTAGAGTACCTCCACTTGCCATAAACCAATGTATTGTCTTCGTATTTCTCTGTATGTTCTTATGTCTACAGAAAACCTGGAGGGAATGGCCAACTGCACGATTGCTATGTCAAGTGGACAACTTGAGCCTTCTGAAAATGGGGAAACTGAGCTATGGTTGACTATACGGAAGGAAGCCTCAGACTGTGTGAGTCACGAATCTCTTCTTACAAAACACTTGAATGCCTTGGTGCTTGCGCACACATCTCTGGAACATGCACTTTCTTTCATACTCGCCTCCAAGCTGGCAAGCATAGCCTTGGACGCTGATGTCCTCTATAAACTCTTTGTTGATGTGATGCAATCAAGTGCTAAGGTTCGCGAGGGAATATATGCAGATCTCAGGGCTGTCAAGGAGAGAGATCCTGCCTGTACGTGTTATTGCCATTGTGTGTTGAATTTCAAGGGTTTCCAAGCATGTCAAGTGTATAGGATCGCTCATTGTCTTTGGAATCAAGATAAGAAGGCGGTTGCATATGTATTGCAAAGCAGAATGTCGGAAGTCTTTGGTGTGGACATACATCCAGCAGCCAGGATAGGGAAGGGTGTCCTTTTTGACCATGCTGCGGGCGTGGTAATAGGGGAGACTGCTGTCGTCGGAGACAATGTCGCCATTTTACATGGGGTAACGTTGGGTGGAACAGGAAAACATGGAGGAGATAGACACCCCAAGATAGGAGCTGGTGTTCTCATTGGCGCCGGTGCAAGTATTATTGGCAACATAACTGTCGGAGACGGTGCGAAAATAGGTGCTGGAGCTCTGGTGTTGATGGAAGTTCCACCCAGGACGACGGCTGTCGGATGTCCAGCTCGTCTTGTCGGCGGTCGGAACAATCCAACCAAGCTCACGGAGCCACCCATTGAAACCATGGATCATTTATCATATGTCGCGGACTGGTGTGATTATGTTATCTAAAATATGTCAAGCCAGCCCCGAGAGCTATCACAGTGTTGTCCTATATGCACAAACCGCTGTAGGCCACGGCCATATAGCTGTTGAGGAAGTAATGCTCTATTGAGATTATGAATGGCGCAGAACTTACTCTTTGGAGTTGGCCTCATCTGATGTGGGCCTACCCTTTGTTGTATGATTATATTCCAGAATGTTTGTGTAAGGAATGATTGTAGCAGAAAGACAGCCTTGCTGCATACGGTATACCTAGTTAGGTTTTTCTGCATGGACAGTTATTTCTGTGAAGTTAAGCTGTGGAACGAATCATGTCAAGAAGTCACAGCGAAAGTTTGCATGCATCGTGCTAAGATGTCTAGTTACAGCGAAATTTTACATGAGGAACGACTTGTAGAGTTACAGACAAATTTTACATGCAGAATGAATCGTGTAAGATATGAATTCAATCAATAGTGCTTGAAAAAATTTAGTGAAGTGTCCCTTGTGGAGCACAATAGTCTTACGTCTCGTTGAGGGACCATAGATAGGTTTCAACATTGAGAGGTAACCATAAAGCCACATATTTAAGATAGAAAGGCATTTGGGTTATGATTTTTCCATTTTGATTCATATTCTTCAAAGAGCTTGAGACAATGCTTACAAGAGTGGGACAACTTTGATAGATTGACATGCCTCAATTTACTCATTGCGCTCCTCGAGGGGGGCCATGTGTTGTGATTTTCTCCTTTAATAGTATTCCATATTATCTATGAGATTTGCGAGATGGGCATTGCTTTCTTTGACTAGATGGTTCTTTTCATCCTTGAATAGTATTCCATATTCTAGCTTGAATCCTCTATGTTATTTTCAAGTTGGACTCGTTCACATGCATTTTTTCTTGGGTAGATAGTATATTGCACTGTCTCCAATCGCTGCTTTTCTACTTCCATCTTTTATAATAAAGGCAATTCTTTAGCCGTTCCTTAAACTCAAAATTTCCGATGAGGAATGAACCATCACTAACATTGAGTTTTTCTCTATACTTATGTTCTACATTGGTGGATGTTAAAGGCGTTCATATCTTTCTTTCCAAATTCAAGGATAGGAAGAAAATTTCGGAGATGAAGGCCTCTTTTTAGACAGATCCATCCATCCTTAAGCAAGTGTTAGGTAATATCCGATATACATGTACCTTTTGATATCGAACGTTGTTAGTATTTGTCCATAACGAAAATCCAAGTTTTGCAACTTGGAACCTTGGACTTTTTTTAAAAAAGAAATTTAAAGATGGAAAAGGGGAGAAGATGCGCTCTATCGACTAATCCTTTGGGCTACTTAAAAAAGCACTCATGGAAGTCCTTGATAAGAAGCTACGCTCAAGATTATATTGAGGTTTCACCCTAAATGTTGTTATCTTTTGAAGTGTGATTTTGTTCGAGATTATTCGTAGCTCCCATTCTAACTTAGAAAGAAAAAAAAATATTTCAACTTTATTCTTGCTTGGAAACATGCTTTTCTTCAAATGCTTATTTGCATCTCGGTTGAAAGGTTGTGAATAATAATGTTTATGATGCACTTTTGAGTGGAAGAATTTGTTGAAAGTCCATGGTTGTTGCTCATAGGGAGATACATAATCTAATCGAGAATCAACATGGCACTAAGAAGATTAGAACCACATAATTTTGATATGCATCAAAGAATACTAAAGGGAACGGAAAACTTGGTAGACATTTTGAATAGCTACTTGCACCTTCTTCATTAGTGAAGATGTAGGAAATTAGTTATGTACTTTGATGTTGATATATTGAAACTAGATAGTAATGCACTTGCCAAGGCTCTTATGGTCGATTATGTTGTATATACTTGGATATTGGACTCGGATGTTTTTTTCCAAGCAATTTACATAGAGAGTGGTTTATTTTCTACCTTGTATGCCATTCTAGATTGATGTCTACCTTCTTTGCCCATACGAGGGATGCCACTGCTTCCCTCCTAAATTGTCTACATGGGTTGCTAGAAGTTGGTTGCCCTTTTCTTACCTACCTATTGTGCCCTCTTTGGGATAGTTGGAAAAAAAAGAATGTTCCATTCTTGCATCCCCCTTGGGCAATTGCACCACCTATCAACCCGTATCCATGTAGAATCACCTAAATCCGTGTGTTGCACCCCCCCTTGGCTTAGGGACCACCATTGCCTTTCCTTAAGAGAGGCAATCAATCTCCCTTAGGGGAAGAGGGGGGGGGGGGGCACTGCCTCCCTTTGGGAAGAAGAAAACAACCCATGAGGGTGGTGTTTTCTTCCTTCTAGGATGGCAAGCAACCTCATTTGGAGGGGTTAGTTTCCTCCATGAGGATTGAGGGGATGTTCATTTAGCCATTGAAATTTTGCATGTTATGGTTTGGAAGCCTCCAAGGGCTTCAAATACAGAATACCTAGTCTATCTTCATCTGCCCATGCATGAGCATCAATTTCCCTTGTTTTTTTGGTTATTGCCTCATCTCCTCCTTGATTTTTCTTGCAGCCCTTCAGGATGATCAAGGGGCACATAGAACTCTTTGCTACAATAACATTCATTATAGCAAGTTTACCATGATTTCCCTTCAGGTCTCTTCTAGAGAGAGGTGATTGAAATTGAGGCAACAAAAATGTAATTGTAGAATTTAGCAATTTGCACCTTGAGTTTCCTCATATTCAAAGGCTTACTTGGTGGATTGAGGCATCTCCTATGCTCATCACTATCTTTCTTCTTCATCTCCTCCATGGGTGCTTCATGGATTTGCTTTTTCCTCTTGGACATATAACATAACCATGGAAGCCATCTATGGTAGGGGAAGGAAAAAAATAATTTTTTGGTTGCCTAGCAATCATGGAAGCAAAGGTAATATGAAATCTTACATGAGTTTACAACCATAGGTTCACATGTGCTTCCCTTACTTCTTTCTCTTGCTAGAAGCATCTCATCCTACCTCGAGAAAGAGGTTGAGAAGTTTGTCAAGTTGAGCCATCGTAGATCCATGAGTTGTGATGGTTTTGTGCACATTGTTTTAGCTTGCTCCATGAGCAAGTAGATATTTTGATACCAGTGTTGGCACCTCCAACACTACCACAATATCCTCCTTGCAAATCAGTCAAAACACAAGACATATTTCACAGACATAGAAAGGGCAGACATCAGAGTCACCTCCCCTCTGTTGGGTCCACAACAACCTACCCCCAATCTTGGGATCCTATGAACAGAGAGTGAGAGTCCCTGAAAGTGTGGAGAATGATTTTCCCTATGCACAATCCCCACCCCTAAGCTTGGAGAATGATTTTCCCCCACCCCCAAGCTTGGAGAATGACTTCCCCTTGTGCAGTTAGAAATAGTCTATGAGAAGACAAAATGACAAAATGGCTCCTAAACAAAAATTAGAACTATTGGGGGCTTTGCTTCTTCTTCTCTTCTCTTCTCCCTCTCTCTCTCTCTCTCTCTCTCTCTCTCTCTCTCTCTTTCTCTCTCTCTTTCCTCGTTAAGAACATGCTCCCACTTCATTTTTATAGCCAATGAGCATGTGAAGACGTTTATGCGTTCTTAACTCACCACCTTCATTTGATTAGCCACTACATGCCACTCAATACAAGGTAGATATTGTTTATCTTATTCATCATGTCTTTTGACTAGATTTCTTCATCCTTAGGCTTGTATTTACCTTTACCTTTGGTAATTTTATCCAAGCATGGCTCATGTGACAATGAGCTTGCACATATGTCTTCAACATCAAGGGCTTGATTTCCCATACCAACATGCCCATACTATATAGATGAGTGGGGGACTCCGACAAGGGCAGAGAGTCCAAGCATCTCATTTAAGGAATGCCTCACAAATGCGCCCAAGTGTATGAAGGCTTCTTCTATTACATAAAAAGGAATGTACAAGAATGACCTAAAAAACAAGAATACAACAAGTGCAATATATAAAGATCAATACATAAGGAAAAACCTATTGGCCGCGAATGAGTGAGTTGGCAAGGAACAAATGTGCCATCACTCTTGGTAGATAAATCTAATAAAGCTCAACGAAGTATCCCTGACATATACCGGCGTGACCACTATACATGTTAGAGAAACGAAAAAATGATACATGTCATCCTGGATCATCACATGTTGAGCTTGATATCTCAACACTCCCCTCAAGCTCAACGTCATGTCCACTAATCCAAGCATCTTCCAAAACTTCTTCAGCTTCTCTGCTCCAAGTGCTTTAGTGAAAATATCAGCAACCTGCTCATGTGTTCTCACATAAACAAGATCAATATCACTTGCTAATACCTTTTTTCTGATGAAGTGATAATGTACCTTGATACGCTTTGTTCTAGCATGAAAAACAGGGTTTCGTGCTAATTGTATACTGCTAAGATTATCACAACAGATAGGGATAGGCTTTTGCATTTCCACACCTGAATATGCAAGTGGCATCTCTAGCCATGATGCCTCACATGCTGCCATTGCAGCACCTCTATACTCTGCATCTGTACTTGACAGAGCAACAGTGGGTTGCTTCTTGATACTCCATGTAATAGTTGCACAAGAAAGCCATTAGTAGATCTATCTGGAATGTTACCAGCCGAATCTGCATTGGTGTGTCCATGAACCTGCAGATCTACACTAGCTTCATAATACAATGCATAATCCAAAGTAGCACTCACATGACGTAGAGTGTGCCTCAGAGCATCCAAATGTGGCTTCTTGGGAACCTACATAAATTGACTTTCAGTTCCAATAGTATAGCTTGGATCAGGCTTTGTAATTGTGAGATATATAAGACTTCGCACAATTTTCTTGTACATAGTAGCATTTTCCAATGCTTCATCTGATGTAGTATCCAACTTCAAATTGTGATATAATGGCATAGAAATTGGCTTACAATCAGCCATACCATACTTTTGCAGCATATTCAAGGCACATTGCCTTGCGACATCCATATACTTGTTTTTGTATGTATAAACTCAATGCCCAAGAAGTAGCGCAACACACCAAGATCTTTCATCTCAAATACCTGCATAAGAAGTTGCTTTACCTCTTTGATGCCTTCTTCATTATCACCACCTACAATCAAGTCATCAACATAGATAGCCACAATTGTGATGCCATCATCACCCTTCCTTGCATATAGTGAATGATCTGCATCACACATAGAAAACCCAATGATGGTTAAGTAATCAACGATCCTTGCGTGCCATGCAGGAGGAGCTTGTTTCAGCCCATACAAAGCCTTTTGCCACTTGCAAACATATTCTGGATGCTTTGAATCTTCATATCCTTGTGGCTGGTCCATGTATACTTCTTCCTATAACTCACCATGTAGAAAAGCATTCTTCACATCCATATGATGCAAAGTCCATCCTTTTGTTGTAGCTAATGCAACAAGTGTTTTGACAGTAGACATTTTAGCTACATGGTTGAATGTTTCCTCATAATCAATGCCATAAGTTTGTGCATATCCTTTTGCTACCAAACGTGCTTTATACCTGCTTATGCTACCATCAACATTGTGCTTTACCTTGTAAACCCACTTGCAGCCTATGGATTTCTTTCCTTGTGGCAATGGAACCAGCTTCCATGTATCATCTCCCTAAAGTGCAGCCATCTCATCCATAGCTTTTTCTCAATTTGTATTTCCAATTGCATCTTCAAAACAAGAAGGTTCAGATCTTGTATTACCTTTGTCATGTAGGCACAATGACAAGCCATGTAACTATCATATGTTAATCGTTGTACAGAATTCCGCATCCTCCCATATCTTCTTGGTCTTGGGGCACTTTTCCTTGTATCATCTACATGTGGCGTTCCAACTCCTGGAGTATTCACAAAGGGCAATCCAAGTTCCTCATCAAGACTCTTTTCTCAACCACTTGAATCTCCATCAACGTCTTCAAAACTTGCACATGTTTTATGACCAGCAAAAAGATTTTCTTTACCTTTCTTCGATGTATTTGATGAATTTGCTGGACTAAAATTTCCACGCAATCTTCCACTCCATGGATTTGAGTTGGAACGATTGCTTGGTGATGCATCCGGTCCACTCAAAACTTGAGGTTCTTCACTTGATTTTTTAAGCATTTTCTTTATCATTTGGTTCAAGGTTTAGTCCTTCTTTGGCATCTGCATAGAAGCTTGACATTTCATTAAATACCACATCTCTGCTCACCTTCACTGTCATATGAGTGGGTTATAACATTTATATCCCTTTTGCTCAAGGGAGTATCCAATGAAGACACATTTTTCTGCTTTTGGATCAAGCTTCATCCTCAGCTCATCTGGAATATGTACATATGCAATACAACAAAAAACTTTCATATGTGATAAGTTTGGCTTTTTACATGTGGACTTTTCTTCAGGTGTAACTTGATGTACAACAGCAGTTGGAGTTCTGTTCATAATGTATACAGTCGTATGCACAACTTCTACCCAATAGCAATTTCTTCTGACTCCCAATTTCTTCATCATCTGTATTAATATTGATTGTACCTGCATACCAAGTATCTTGCTCATCAAATGTAATATCCTTTGATACAAGGAATTGTTTTGTGGATGGACTCCACAACCTATATCCCATCTGCTTATCATCATAACCAATGAATACATATTTTTCAGCTTTAGGCTCCAATTTATGCCTTAATTGAGATGGCACATATGCATATGCCAAACACCCAAATACTTTGCAATGATCCAAGGTAGGTCTCTTACCCCACCAAGCTTCATAAGGTGTCATACCCTGCAAGGCTTTACATGGTAATCTATTGACCAAATAAGTAGCTGTATTTACAGCCTCAGCCCACAAGTAATTTGGGCAATTCTTCTCTTTCATCATGGACCTTGAAAACTCAACAAGAGTTCTATTCCTTCTCTCTGCTACCCCATTTTGTTGAGAAGAGTACGTGCAAGTAACTTCTCTCTTTATACCTGCATTCCACAAATAATCACTGAATTCATTAGAGAAATACTCTCCCCATCCATCTGACCTTAGTCTCTTCAATTTATGACCTGTAATTCTTTCTGCATACACATGATAGTGTTTGAATGTGTTGAATACCTCTGACTTATCTTTGATCACATAGATAGTGATCCATCTGGTAGCATCATCAACATAAATCACATAGTACCTTGATCCATTTATACTGAAATCCTTTGATGGTCCTCACACATCTGTGTGTACCAATTCAAGCTTCTCTGAGTACATAAAACCATGCTTAGAATAAGATTGCTTATGAGCCTTACCTTATTGACATGCCTCACATCTGTATGTCATATGTTGACATGCAACATTAGGCAATCCAAGCACTGAACCATTGTTAATCATGTCTTTAATACCTCTTTCATTAAAATATCCAAGCCTAGATTGGATTTGTTCACAAGAGATCGATCTTTGATAACATTCTCATCACGCAAATTTTGATGGAACATGCTTCAACATCTCGCCAGGAGGTGGTTGGCATACAAATTGATTTTGAAAAGGCTTTTGATCGGGTGCATTGGGATTTTATTGCTTCGACGCTCAAGAAATTTGGATTCGGGCTCAAATTCTGTCGTCTTATATATTTGTTATCTCAGGACAGTGTTTCCCAAGTGGAAATTAATGGAAGGCTTTCTACACCCTTCCCGGTCCAACGATCAGTACGACAGGGTTGTCCTCTTAGTCCTCTTCTTTATGCAATCGCCTCTACACCGATGTTTTTTCTCCTACAAGCTAAGATGGAATCAAGATTTATCCATGGAGTATCATTACATGGAAATCAGCACATAGTAGTGGGATTTGCAGACGATACTTTTATATTCGCAAAGGCTTGTGAAAAAAATATTCAACATATACTTGCTTCACGGACTCCTTTTTCGAAAGCTTCTACGCTAAACATTAACATGGGGAAGTCGGCTCTCATCAACATTTCCGCGAGACATTTTCATTTTCCTTCCTGGCAGGGGTGTAAAATTGAATGTGGTGTCATTTTCCGACATTTGGGATATCCATTGGGAATGAATGTTTCGAACAAGGACCAAATAGAGTGGGTACTTTGCAGAATCAAAAATAAATTGAATTTGTAGCATGTTGTACAATGGCCACTTCATATTAGGATAAGGATAGTACAATCTTTTTTACAGCCCTACATTATGTATTACATGTTGTTGTTGGATTGGAAGAAATGTCACCTATATGCCTTTGACTGATTGATCAAAAATTTCTTGTGGAATAAGGCGCACAACCGCGCTCTGGTCCTCTCATCATGGGACTTTATCTGTCAACCTAAAAGTAAGGGTGGTCTCGGTATTCTGCATCTTCAGTCTCATATGATGGCAAGGCGGGCAGCCTTTATCATTCGTATCACTTCTGTTGCTAAACCCCTTTGGACAGATGCTTTTTGGAAGATCCTGGACAATGCAACAGTGTACTACAAGGACACATGGAAAATGAATGCATGGAATAAGTTTTTCTCGCATGCCCCCTTGCAAACCTCTTCTGCTACTCTTTCCATGCTGCTTACCAGCTTTAAGAAGACTGCTCCTTTACTTAAATGGAACGGGAGACAACGTTATACAGGAAACTCTTTCGCTTCACGGTCTCCGTATTGATCTTTTTTAGCAAATCCGCCTCTGGCTTATTCCATGGGCACAACAGCAAGATACGTCAATAATAAAGGAATTAATACTATTGCGAACTGTTATGATTCTAAATGGGAATTCCTGACACCTGTCCTTCCTTGCCATTCGGAGGATTTATGCAGTGGGACCTGCCTATAGATCTAAGTGGATGCAGCTAGCACTTTTTGTGCAGAAATTTCAAATCCCTCTCTCGATTGATGCATCGGATCCCTCGCGAGAGTGGCTTTTGGCCAAACATACAAGATGGTGGAATGGTGCTACTAGAACATATTATCTTTCTCTTGCGGATCGTTCTGACATTGCTTCCCAATGTAACCTCAGGTGGAAAATGGACAAAACACGGGATTGGTGGCATGCAAGGTTTGCTGATATTTGGGGCTCATCTCTTACTTTCAAGATGAAAATCTTTATGTGGAGGATTTCGATGGGACATTTCACATGGGGGGCATTTCTTTCCAAGCATGGTATACAAGGCATCCAATGTCCACACTGTGCTTCTTATGTGGAGACTATGCGTCATGCCTTTTGGTCTTTCCCCCATATTCAAAAATGGTGGAACAGTTTGTTTCTCTTTCCCATTTGGGATAGCAAGCCGTCGAAGTTCGGAGCCACATTTCTTCTATTCCATTCGGGTAGTAATGCTTGTGACTGGGTTAGAAAGAGATGCATCTTTATCTTGCTTTGGAACATTTGGAAGCTGAGGAATAAGATGGTATTTCAGAATAAGGGTTTTGTACTCCATTTCTCTTGGGCGCTATGCAAAGCGAAATTGCGTTTGGATATGGATGTTATGCAGCGGATGATAAACTGGCGATTGCTTCCTTTTTGGATAGGATTTGATGTTCGTAGGGCATAATGTTACTTTAGGAGATTAGTAGGAAGTAGTGCTAAGGGGAAGAGGAAACACCTTCCCTTCTTTTCTATAAATTATTTTCATTTAATGCAAAGTGATCTTTTCACCAAATATATATATATATATATATATATATATATATATATATATATATGTATGTATGTGTGTGTGTGTGTATGCCACAAAGTTCACGAGTAGCGATTGGCCAACTGAGGGTCGCATCACAGAGATTGGAGATCGAGCGTGGGAGTGTTGTCAGGATCTTGTTAACGCGCATACAGAGATTACGAATACTGGAAATACTCAGAAAATAGAGAAAACATGAGACGAAACAGAACACAATATTGGGTTCAATCTCCCCCCATGCACTCTGTTTCGACAGTCCACAGAGTGCATGTATTTATAGGACTTTTGATTACGTCGAAAAGAGTGGTTACAAGAGGGCGGCTTCGAAAAGCAGGCGTGAAACTAAAAGTAGATAACTTTTACAGAAAACCATTGCTTTCAATAACAGAAACTGCGGTCTACAACGACCCTTATTCTAACCATTACTTTTCTAACAATAGAACCTTCTACGCAGGTTTATTTATAAAATAAATAGAGTTATTCGGATTATTGATATCCGCTCTTTCACGCCTTGCACGCTCCTCACGAACCTTCATCTGCTATATCAAAAACATCAAAAACTCATTAATACATTAATAATTAAACATTTTAACAATGCCTTGTTCAATAATATACAACATGCCTCTCAGTTGACGAGCAACTGACCTCAGTTGATAAGATAATTTGACAGTTTAACAATTACAAGACATTGGGCATTATTCAACATATTGCATGTTACAATATTCCAAACTTTTCCATGTTTCAATCAACAATGCATTGGCTTTTTTTATGTTTTAATCAACAATGCATTGGCTTTGTTTTGTTTTCATGTTTGAATCAACAATGCATTGGCTTTTTTCATGTTTAAATCAACAATGCATTGGCTGTTTTCATATTTCAATCCAACAATGCATTGGCTGTTTTCATGTTTTAATACAATGCATTGTTCAACATATTCCATAAGGTATAACATGCCGCACAGTTGATCAAACAACTGTCCTCAGGTGATAAAAGAATAAACATGGATGGCTAGTCACATGTTGCATCACTGAATAAAATAGGCATGTGCCATGTAAAAAAAGAAAAAAAATACATGCATGGAAATGTTCATGGAGCTGTTACATCAATGTGTTGTATGATATGCAGAAATTAAGTGGTCATAATGAGGTGTTAATTGTGTTTTATGTATCCATTGACATTCTTCAATGGAGTGATTTATGTACTTAACCAAATATCGATGATATTGAGTACCTGTGCGTGTAGTAGTGACATCATGATCAATGATTTTCTCAGGAACTAAGATTTCAGATTGTTCTTCAATTAAAGGAGGGTCATCAAGAAGTGGAGCAAGGGGTAAAGTTCCTTTAAATGGTTTAAGTAAACTAATATGAAAAGAGTTATGAATAGTCCAATGGGATGGAATATCTAATCGGAAGGAATTATCATTAATTTTTTCTATAATGCGAAACGGTCCATAATAGCGTGGTGCAAGTTTAATTTTAGGATGCTGCAAAATATTCTTAAGACGTCTTTTAATGATACGCAACCATACAAAATCATTTTCCTTGAAGTCTTTGGCTAACCGTTTAGTATTGATATTACGTGTATATCGCTCTTGACTTTTACTAATGTGCTTGTGTACATCATGAAGTATAGAAACATGATCTTGAGCAATAGAATCAGCCATCGGAATATCGGTTTGAGTTAGGGACATAGGAGTGGGAAGCTTTTTACCAAAAAAAACTTCAAAAGGTGCACGACCGGTAGTAGTGTGTGAAGTATTATTGTAGGCAAATTGAAGCAACTGCAACTTTTCATCCCAGTTATTAGGATTATCTAATGAATAACAACGCAATAAGTCAAGAATAGTACTATTTGTAGCCTCACTCTGCCCATTACTTTCAGGATGAAATGCAGAGCTAAAATCTATTTTAGAACCAAAATGTTGAAATAAGGCAACCCAGAAATGATTACAAAACCTAACATCTCGATCAAATAACATTACTTTAGGAAATCCATGATGTGGGAAAATGCATTTAATGAATAATTTTGCAGCTTGAGGTGCAGTCAAAGTTTTTCGACATGGAATAAAATATGCATATTTACTAAACCTATCAACTATTGTCCAAATCATATCATTATGTGAGGAAGTTATAGGAAGACCGGTAATAAAATCCATAGAGATTTGTTCCCATGGTGCATTTGGAATAGGAAGTGGCATTAATAATCCAAATGGTTTACCATGATGACGTTTGACACGCTGACATACAATGCATTGTGAAACATAATGTGCAATATCTTTTTCCATATGTGGCCAAAAGAAGAAATCTTTACAAGCAGAAATGGTGCTTTGTATGCCTCTATGACCCATGTAAGATGGTTCATGCATTTCTTTAATGACAAAATCTTTAAAAACTTGGGTTATGCACAATCTATGTTGAAAATAAAGGAAACCATTATGAAATGTATATTGGTTATCAGATGAAGCTGCACCATTATTGAAGTCATGCCAGGCACGTGAAAAATATAAATCAGATGCATAAGTGGAAATCATTTCTTCAAAAGAATGAATTTGGATAGCAGAAATATTATTCAAAACAACAGAATTCGAAGGAAAACGGCTAAGAGCATCAGCTAAAACATTGGCTTTACCAGGCTGATATTGTATCATGGGTTGAAAATTTTGAATGAATGATGCCCATTTAAGATGCCTATCAGATATTAAGGGCTGATTTAATAAATGCTTAATTGCATGTTGATCGGTTTTAATTAATACTTCAGAGCCCATAAGATAGTGTTTCCAAATTCGCAAAGCATGCACAACTTGCTAACAATTCTTTATCATATGTACTATAATTCTGTTCTGAGGGCTTAAGTTTTCTACTCTCAAATGCAAGGGGATGGTCATTTTGCATTAAAACAGCACCTATTCCTGAACCACTAGCATCAGTAACAACATGAAAGGGTTGTGAGAAATCAGGTAATTGTAAAACAGGTGCATGTGAAAGTGCATGTTTCAATTTTTCAAAAGATTGTTGTTGGGTAAGTGCCCATGCAAATTTTATTTTCTTTTTCAACAATAAAGTAAGAGGCAATGCTAAATAAGAAAAATTTCGAACAAACTTCCTATAGAAACTGGCCAACCCAAGAAAAGAACGAACATCATTGACTGATTGTGGTGTAGGCCATTCTACTATAACTCTAATCTTTTTCGGATCCACATGCACACCTTCACTTGAAATAATATGTCCTAAATATTCTAGCTTATGTTGAAAGAAATAACTCTTTTCAGGATTAGCATAAAGTGTGTTCTCTCGTAACAAATGAAAAACTGTTTCAAGATGCTTTTCATGTTCACTATCATTCTTACTGTAAACAAGTATATCATCAAAGAATACAAGAACAAAAGCTTGGTAATCCAGAAAAATATTGTTCATCATTCGTGCAAATGTAGCAGGGGCATTAGTAAGTCCAAAGGGCATTACCATAAATTCATAATGGCCGGTTTGAGTTCTAAATGCAATCTTAAAAATATCACTTTGTGTCATACGAATCTGATGGTAGCCCGATTTAAGATCAATTTTACTAAAAACGCGAGCTCCTCGTAACTTATCTAAAAGGTCATCTATTTGAGGAATAGGGTATCTATTCTTGATCGTGATCTTGTTAAGGGCTCTATAATCAATGCACATGCGAAAAGTTTTATTTTTCTTCTCTACTAAGAGAACTGGTGCTCCAAATGGAGAAGAACTAGGCCTTATAAGTCCTTTCTGTAGTAGGTCTTTTACTTGATTTTCTATTTCCTTTTGATGTAGTGGACCATGTCTATAAGGTGCTTTATGAGGAGGAGAACTACCAGGGACTAAGTCTATGCTATGGTCAAAGGATCTTCGAGATGGTGGTAGTTCAGAAGGATACTCAGACATAAAACAATCTTTATAAGTACTCATGAAAGGTTTATATGCATCAGGAAGTGTATGGGTATAGTCATTGATGACATTGACAAAAACAATGCATGAATTGAATCCTTTCCTAAATGCACGCTTTACTTGAGTATGACTAATCAATGGAAATGGCTGGAAATCATGTCGTGCAGACAAAGTAATAATTTGACCTTTAAAAGTAAACTTAAAGGTATGATTATGGTAGTCTATACATGGGTTATAATGGTGACGAAAAGGCATTCCTAATATAACATCGTAAGATTGCAAAGGTGCAATTAGAAATGTTCGTGAATCAACATAAGGGCCTATGCTAATCGTAACATCTTGCACTTCTCGTGTTACATTATAACGACTACCTTGAAATGCAGCTTTCACTTTATACAAGGAAGGAAATGTTTGTAATTTAAGTTCTTGTACTAATAAATGTGAAATGAAATCATGCGAACTACCATCATCATGTAGAATTTTAACTAGTTTGTTATTTATTGTACCCTGCATGCAAAGTAAAGAGTGAAGAGAAATATCGTTACCCAAGGTACTTAAGTCCTTCTCTAATGATTCCTCTGTCCAAACAGGAGGAATTTCTTCATTATAAGCCTCCATGTTATGCAATCGAGCTGTAGCCGGTCTCATGTGATGAGGTTGCAATCTACACCTTGTTTTTGTATGTCCAGGTTTACCACAATTCCAACAAGTGATTCTTAGTCGCTTCTGTTGGGCATTCACCGTTGAAGTTTGAAGGGTAGGTGGTTTGGTTGGTTGGAGAGATGAAGCAACAGGTGGAGTTGAATAATTGGATTGTGGAGGACGAGGAAAACTAGGGTAAGATGGAGCATTGAAATGTTTCTTCACAGGAAATGAAGGTTTAACAGGAAATGGTCGTGGACGTGGTTGTTGTAGACGGAGTGACTTGGTTATGGACTGAAATTCTTTTTCTGCATCATAGGCAAACGATATAGCCTCGTTGAGGGTTGTAGGGTGTAGGGTGTGAAGCTTAGCTTGGATACCCACCTCCAAACCATCTTCGTATTTCTGCTGCAAGATATCCTCTGATACATCTTCAAGCATTCGAACAAGTAGTAAATTCTGCCAGAACCGCTCTGTGTAGGTAGTAACCGTATCACCCTCCTTCCATGTAAGGGTCGTCCATGCACGTCAACATGCAAATGGTATTGGGGAGGAAGAAACGAATCCTTCACTTTTTCTTGGAATGCCTTCCAAGCTGTTGGACGCTCCGTACTGTGCCGCATGACATTCCACCAGAGTTGAGCTTTACCTACTAAATAATTAGTAGCAAATTTAACTTTTTCACTTTCAGCATACATTTCGTAGGTATAAAAATCATCAAATTGCGATAACCAAGAAAGGACAAAAGGCCCATCCTTTCGGCCATCAAATCGTAGAAACTGGTAGTTTCTATTACCAATCTTTGAATGAGTAACATCAGATTGGGCAGTCACAATAGCTTTTACTACTCTTGTAAGGTTGTCTTCCTCAGCTTGCATCTTCTGGAGGACTTCATCACGTTGTTGGATCTTGTTAACGCGCATACAGAGATTACGAATACTGGAAATACTCAGAAAATAGAGAAAACATGAGACGAAACAGAACACAATATTGGGTTCAATCTCCCCCCATGCACTCTGTTTCGACAGTCCACAGAGTGCATGTATTTATAGGACTTTTGATTACGTCGAAAAGAGTGGTTACAAGAGGGCGGCTTCGAAAAGCAGGCGTGAAACTAAAAGTAGATAACTTTTACAGAAAACCATTGCTTTCAATAATAGAAACTACGGTCTACAACGACCCTTATTCTAGCCATTACTTTTCTAACAATAGAACCTTCTACGCAGGTTTATTTATAAAATAAATAGAATTATTCGGATTATTGATATCCGCTCTTTCACGCCTTGCACGCTCCTCACGAACCTTCATCTGCTATATCAAAAACATCAAAAACTCATTAATACATTAATAATTAAACATTTTAACAATGCCTTGTTCAATAATATACAACAGGGAGACACAGTGAGGTCCCGAGAGCAGAGCGGATCTGCAAACTACGTAGAGAGGAGGTGGAGACTGAGGAGCATTTCGTATGTCGATGGAGATCATACACTCATATTAGAGACAGATATGAGACTTTGTTCAGAGGACAGCCCATCCTACAAGAGATTATGGACTCCCGAGATGATAGACAATTAAGACATTTCTTGATAGAGATTCAGAGGCATAGAGATGCACTCTTACGACTGACACACGCACCTACACAAGTGGAGAGGAGAAAGTTACAGCTCACTGATTTTTTCCAGAGGTCGAGAGCCCACTCCCCACCTCATTCCAATCGAGGAGTGACACTACAGTAGGCTGAGGTGAGTCGAGCTAGACGACGAACACGAGTCACAGCGCTCAGAGAAGTGAGGCTATACCATGGCCACATAGAGGAGATTCGAGCCTGACATCGCGAGGTGACTGCGAAGCGAGTAGCCCTAATGAGAGCAGATCCTATAGCTTTCATACAGGCAGCTCTAGCACTGGCTCCACCTATGTATCACATCCTCCACCCCTCCATTACCACTGGATGGAGCTAGCAGATAGATGCATCTTCATGATTGTCTTGCCCTCAGCATATAGACACGCATATACCCCAGAGATAGGGCTCCATTAGCCTTAGTATTTTATCACACATGTTTGAGACTAGATTGTATTAGCTTTTTATGATCTTGTTTTACTTTTGTGACAATTGGATGACATCAACATCATTTATCTTATGTTTTGTTTCATAGGCCAACTTTGGCCTGTCATAGACTGTAAAAAAACTTTCTTCTTTCTTCTTTCTCTCAGATTTTCTTTGTATTAGCATCAGTTTTTATTCTTCAGCACATTGTCTTTCCCATTGATTGGAGACATCACATATGTACATTGATTCTATCTCATATGCCGAGTTCCGCCTTCTAATAGATGCTAAATCTCTCTCTCTCTCTCTCTCTCTCTCTCTGTGTGTGTGTGTGTGTGTGTGTTCAAGTGAGAAGTTGCAATGTAGAGAGGAAGGTAGCTTCTTGTGAAACTCTAGGACATGAGTGGGTGATCTCACCTAGAAAGAGGAGTTACAAGGAAAAGAAGATAAATTCCCTTAACAAAAAAGGGGAATTCACATTGATTTTTTTTTTTGCTTTGATAAACAGTTGACCACAACAATAATTACACATACCATACATGTAAAAAGTCCCTAGATTCTTGCAAGCATATATACTGTCACACTTTTCTCCATCCATTCTTTGAGCCGTACTTGTAATAATAACTAGCAGCTTATATGCAGGATTGATGTCCAGTTATAAATAAAATCATCCAAATAACTTTCCAGTTGTATACACTATTTTGGAAGGAAACAAGCATCTAATCAACTTACATTCCGACAGTGCATCTGCTTTCATGCTTAACAATTGCGGAAATTCAATTTTGGTCTACTCTTACATTAAAACTTATGCACTGTGTCAGATCCATCTGCGATTTCGAGTTCACAAGCAAAATGAATGAGATATGTCAAACAATCACCTAGGTCTCCAATCCTTGCTAAATCTACTGGAAGTGACTTATCAGGCCAATTTTTAAGCAATTTCTTCAACATTATGTAATGCTCATTTAGATCCGCAAATTGCTCATTTTCTCAACGAAGAAGATGATCAAGGAGAATGCTAGATGGATTAGGGATTCCTCTATACCAAGAAACAATTGTGGAACTCATAGTGGTAAACAGGTGCATGAAAGAAACAATCTTCCATGATTGAACTACTTCTGCATGTAAGAAACATACAAGATATTATTATGCTTAATACCCAGCGTCCATAAGTCCTCTTCTCATCACACACACTGAGGCTGATTGACACATCACTTTCTATACATCTATCCAGATGAATATAAGTTATAAAGATACATTCATGAACAATTACATATGTTCGACATGCAAGGCTAGGCTGGCTTCAAGGGCCACATACACATACTTTTGTCTTGGCATCTCAAGCACCGTCCTTATCACCCGCACCCCTTCCTTTATTAACTTAATGTTAACACACTTAATGGATTACCCAGATCACTTTCAAAAGTAATGGGAATTAGCAAAGCAAAATTAATGAATGATTGCGTGGATGATGGTCCTTCCTCTATCTGCTGTTTCGATACGGTTTTCAGTTCGTTTATTATAGCATCATACATGGGTTCGCATTGAAGACGCGTGATGTACCAATACTACATGCGTTGCATCAAAATGAAACACTGAATTTATCAAAAATTAACGGCCAAACTCTGCAATTCAAAAATTGCTCTTACACAATAAATATTGCCTTATTAACATGTACCTTTGGCTGTAGCTCGTAAAGGTCAGTAAAGCGAATAAATAGAAATGCAGTTTTGACTTTATATCTGTATACAGCAGGCTTTGGACGCTTTGAATTCGAAATTAAGTTCGTGAAAGACTGTGACTACTAAAACAGGTTGGCCCATTAATGGTATCATTGACTTCAGGTCATAGTTAGATAGTCCTGTATTCCGGTTAGAAACAATGCGAATGGAGTGATTAGGAACAATTGAAATCTTCAGAAATGAAGGTATGGCCACGAGTTTTGAAATCGCATTTGCATCATCGTACAACTACACACAGAGACCGTCTCGAAATTTGAAACACGTACCTTTTTACCCATCGAAAGAGTCTGGACAATGGAGTGTAGTCGTGACAGTCCCTACAGGTACCGCAGCTACAGGCGAACGTAGAGATCTAATCTGAGGACAGCATTCCATAGATGCCGAATATCAGAAGTTAGTAGAGATCTAATCTGAGCGCAGAATTCCATAATTCCATAGATGGCGAACAGCAGAAGTCATCAACTATAAGCACGTACAATTTAACGCGAAATTTTTCTATGCCTTTGTTCACTCTCGACCGAAATTCAAGCCTACAAGGTTGATATAATGAAGTGTGTCATCTAACCATTGAAGTTTAGTGAAGCATCACACCTCGTCCAATAGCTTGTTTTCAATAGCATAATGAGGAAAAAGGAACGTGTATATGCGATTACATGATATGTGAAATCGCACTTCCATTTAAAAAAACATGAGATTAGTAAGATAAGTATGAATGAAAAGTGTATAAGTATATGTGATTAGTGAGTGCATTGTGTGAGTGAACATTATGAGATTGTAGATGAACATGACCATGTTCTTCTCGTTTTAGAACATGAGGCTCGAGGGTTGCCTACAGTTATATATATAGCTTTATTTTCGAGGAAGAAAATCTTTCCCAAGGGGGGAAGAATGTAATAAAGTAAGTCTATGATCTAGGGATCCGATAGCTTCAGACAGATCTGAAATCGGATACCGTTTGGTCACTCGTCTGTAGAACCAAAGATCTCAAGAGTAGACTCAAACATAAGTCATGTGCTCTCATATTCAAGTAATCCACTTAGCCTAGTGGTTAAGTCTCATGGTTGTGAAGGAAGAGGTCTTGGGTTCAACTTCCATGGGGAACATGGGGAGAGAGTTTTGCCCAAAGAGCTCTAGAGCCTTCTAACTCAAGTTAACGTGAGTTAACTTGAGTCCAGTGGACTTAACTCAAGAGGTAAGTACAACAACCAATAGTGGACTCTAATGGAAGGTACTAAAGTAGTGGTCGAGATCACTCCAGCCACTAATAGACTCTAGTGGTGGATATGAAAGGAGTGGAGGAGATTGCACATGCACTTATGGACTCTAGTTACATTTGTGGTCCTCATTAATTCAAGCAGCTATATATACATGCATAAGGTTGGGAGGAGAGTCATCTCTCTAGCATGTGGTGGTCGTAATCCTTGTTCTCTTGCAGGGGTGGTGGGGGAAAAGAGGAGGGCTGGTGGAGTTGGAGGGGGTCACGGTGATGGTGGGGGCCGCGGGAGTGGTGGGGGAAAAGAGGAGGGGATGGTGGGGGCCGCGGGGGTGGTGGGGGAAAAGAGGAGGGCTGGTGGAGTTGGAGGGGGTCGAGGTGATGGTGGGGGCCGTGGGGGTGGTGGGGGAAAAGAGGAGGGGATGGTGGGGTTGGAGGAGGTCGTGGTGATGGTGGGGGTCGGGGGGTGGTGGGGGAAAAGAGGAGGGCTGGTGGAGTTTGAGGGGGTCGTGGTGATGGTGGGGGCCGCGCGGGTGGTGGGGGAAAAGAGGAGGGGATGGTGGGGTTGGAGGGGGTTGCAGGGGAGAGAGAGAGAGAGAGAGGGAAATGCCGCGATACACTGTCTCACAGATGAGCAGGTTTATGCATTGCCCAGGTGTCAAGCATTGGTCGGCGGGTAAGCACATCTTTTGCTACTTGAGTGG
The DNA here is from genome assembly GCA_020310875.1 of Ceratopteris richardii. Classification (NCBI taxonomy): domain Eukaryota; kingdom Viridiplantae; phylum Streptophyta; class Polypodiopsida; order Polypodiales; family Pteridaceae; genus Ceratopteris; species Ceratopteris richardii. Next base: position 10,623 of record MU262590.1, on the reverse strand, counting down.
TACTCAGCTACTTCGGTTGTTTTATACCAAGGGGGGATCACTACTGCTAGATTTTCATGCTTTTTCTAACTTTGACTGGGCTGGTTGCTATGACACTCGTGTGTCCACTAGTGGCTTTTGCTTCATGCTTGGTAGCTCATGTATATCTTGGTTAAGCAAGAAGCAGCCTACTGTGACCACTTTCAGTTGTGAGGCTAAGTATAGGGCAGCTTTCACAGCTACTTTTGAGTGTGTGTGGCTCAGACACCTTATGGTTGATTTGGGTGTTGGCCAATCTTCTACTACCACCATCTTCACTGACAGTCAGAGTGCATTGGCAGCTTGCGAGGAACCCTGTGTTCCATGCTTGCACTAAGCACATTGAGGCGCATTATCATTATGTCAAGGAGAGGTTCTCTGCTGGGGAGATCAGCTTGGCATATGTGCCCGCACAGGAGAACATTATAGACCTTTTCACAAAGGCTCTGCCTAGGGAGAAGTTTGAAGCTTTCCGCAAAGCTTTGGGCTTACTTCCTTTTGGTGAGTGATTTCCACATAGCTTGGCACTTCCTTATACATGAGTGCCAGCTCCTTGTTCACCGCATCACTCCCAGGGAGGATTTGTTGACATATTTAGGTAGTGATGTGTGTGAACACACTAGGACTGCCGGGGAACTTTTTTCCCTCTTTAGGAGGTTTTTTCCCAAGCTTGTATATACGCCTATTGCCCTAATGGGCTACTTATCTTTGTACATTCTCTAGTAATATGTTCAATATTGTGTGTTGTGCTCCAAGCTTCTTCTTATTCCTTGTGTTGTTCACATGCTTCTGCAGACGTCTAACTCCAACAGCAATCACCTTTGCTAGGATCTTGTAAGTGGTTTGCAACATTGTAATTGGCTGCCAACTTTTAGTTCTATTTTTGCTTCCTTTTTTGTGAATGAGCTTAAGGACACCCTCATTGAGTATCCTCTTGCCATACCAAATGTAAAGGAGTGTTCACCACATGCTTAAAGGTCTTGAAGAACGCATTGGTAAGGCCATCCAACCCCATGCTCTTGCCATTAGGAAGGGAAACAATTACCTCTAGAATCTCACCATCGGAGATTGAAGCTTCACAAAGAGCCTTTAGGTTTCATGGGATTTTTTTGGTTCTAACGTGCGAGATGGCATGCAATCACGTCTATGAGGAGAAAGAAGCATGGAAACCCCCAAAGAGCTTGGTAAAGTGGTTGAAACTCAGTGTACTATTTTCTTCATCTGATTTGCATTCAACCCCATCGTCATCCATCATGAGCGGAATCACATCCTTGGATTGTTTCTTCTTGAGAAGGCTGCACATCTCTTTACTAGGCTTGTCCACCCTTCGAGCCAACCAATCTTGAAGTATATTTGTAGAATCTTGATTTGAATTTCTTTTTTGTATCTCATCATGCTTCTACTTTTTTTGAGTATTGCGAGTGGCCTTTAATTTGTTAACTTCTACCTCCAAATGTCAAAGTCTTCAATAAAGATTTTTCCTTCTAGCACGATGAATGGCTTGAAGATTCTTATGAGCCCTGGCCAAGATGCAGTGAGTCTTTAGGACAACCCTCCTCCAACACCTTGTCGGAGAGGAGCAGGAGGCAAAGGCCTTGCACCAAGCCTTGGTAATCTCGTGCTGGACTGAGGGGAGAGAGAAACTGGTCGGATTGGCATGAAACCAAGGGGCTTTCTTGAGACTAACGATCTTCTTGAAGGTAATCACAATCGAGTAGTGATTAGAGATGAGCAGGTCCACACTTTGGGAGAGGGAAGGGGGGCCCTAATTGTTAATGATATTCTATTAGTTATAACTCCTATCGAGTCTGGCTTTCCACAAGTCAAGGCCATCTTAGAGGTTTGACCAAGAAAAACTAGCAATGTCCTTGATCTCCACCAGATCCACGTGTAACTTGACTTGGTCCCAAACTTCCTTCTCCTACCTGTCAATCACCCGTCCCTTCCTCTCCCATTTATCAAAAATGACCTCCACCATATATAAAGTCCCCACATAGAACCACATTGAGGGGTAGTGAATCCAACAACTACCAAGTGGAAATTCTTTCTGAATCAGTTTTAGGAGCATATAAGGAGATGGTGGAAAAATGCAAAGGACCCCCAAAAGAACCATCGACCCATCGATGGTTCTGGTCACTAAGGGAATCCACAATTCTAGTGTGCCAACTTAAACTGATGTCGATAGACATGCCACCATTTCCCCTACGATGTGTGGTGGAAAGCCAGACATGGGATGAGGAAATACACTTAAGTCTCTTTTGTAGTTGCTCCCTGTTGGTTTTGATATCTTGAAGACAGATGAAGTCTAGGTTTATGCTTTTATCACGGATCCACTACTCGATCACAATGGCTCTTGAGGGGTCCGATAGCCCTCTAACATTGAGAGATACGATAATCATTATCAGAGGTTGAGATCTTTGTGGAGAGGGGCCTTGTCCCTCTTTTTCTTGTTTTTCTCCTTGACTGTTTTTTTTCGCGATAGAAGGATCCGAACAAAGGAGTTTGCCCTTGATGGGGCTCTTCTAGGGAATCTCAGTCGGTTGTTTTCCTTTGTGAGCAATCATCGTCAAAAACGAGTTCGTTATCCTTTCAAGGATAGTGGAGCCAATTACCGAACTTTCACTATCCTGGTTATCATCATTGTTTGTGGTGCACCCAACCTCTTTGCTGGTGGTGACACCTTCATGGTTATTTTCCTTGCAGGAGGATTCCTATGGGGTTTCTCCATCATTGCAATAGTCTTCATGATTTAATTCCCCTATATAATCCATGTCATTGACCTCCTTTTCCAGGTTGCAAAAGATGTTTGTGTTTGGAGCCGCATGAGAGGGGCTCTTTTCAATAGTTTCTTTCGGGCTTCCCTTTCTTCTTCGTCTTACTTCCATAAAGCCATCTAGGTCCATTTCCAAGACTTGTGTTTCTATCCCCTTTTTAGACTCCAATGGATGCTCTTCCAATATGCTATGGGCCCCTACCACAACCTTATTTCCTGTTACATTTGCTTTCTCCCGGTTTAGCTTGTTTTTATTGAAATTCTATTTTAAAGGACATTCCTTTACTTTGTGGCCCTACATTCTCCAATGAAAACAACCATTTAGCAAGTTCTTGTTTTTAATCTCTTGCTCAATGATTTTCTCTTTTCCAATGTCTATGGTGTCCAATGTCTATGGTGATTTTAGAGGGGAGATCTTTGGTTAGATCTACTTCGACATAAATTTGTAATACACTCGACATAAATATGTAATACACTTGTATATATGTAGTACATATACATTTGTTTGCATCTATGTTTTAACGAGACACAAACACACGGATATGTATATGTAATGTTTCGGTCATGAAAAGACGAGAAGGAAAACACATCTATGTAGTACAATTTGTAGTACATTGGTTATACATAGAAGGAAAACACATCTATGTAGTATAATTTGTAGCACATTGGTTATACATTTGTTTGAATCTATGTTTTAGCGAGACACAAACACACGTATATGTATATCATATATGTAATGTTTCGGTCATGAAAAGACGAGAAGGAAAACAACCTCGCTGGTCTAGCGAAAGGTATGGTAGGCTTTGGTAGTAATGGCCAGAGATCTTAGGGTAAAGAAAAGAGTTGACTAGGATCTCTGTCTTTTCCCTAAACGGACTTCGATCTTACGCAACTCTCCTGTGGCATGTGCACTCGAAATTACGATATGCTGATGACCTGTATGAATATAGTCGAATTCATGAAAAAATTAACAGACCGCGCTACAGAGTGTATAACACGGTGTTTCTAAAACAGCTGTTCCTCCCACGATGAGGAAGCTCCTCCCAGGATGAGGAAGAAAGCTGATCGCGCTTCTTTTGAACTTCGATTCTGTTGTGCACTTTCCCTGTTTAAACAAGCTTGCAGGATATTGATTCCTGGACTCTCTCTTTCTACTACACTACCTCAGGAGTCAGGAGTGTCGTGCTCGTGTTGGCCGGACTCGCACATGTTGACGGTTTGCTTTGGAAAATCAGGGGCACGCGAAACAATAATAGAGTTGCTTTGTGCCCTTTGCCTCTGTGTGCCCAACCAGTTCCTTATGAAGCCCTCGCATCTTTTCCTGTAGATCCCGTATAAGGGCGTCCACTCAGGTGAGTCTTTCGTTTTCTATCAGTTTCTGCCTGCGCCTACGACGCTTCTTCTGTGTGTGCGTGCCTATGCGATATCTTCGCTACGACAATATAATTTTCTCTAATCAATTTCATATTTGGATAGACGAATCGTGAGTGGATCGTTGTCGATTTCTCCTGCTTCACTTAACTAGGGTTAAGCAGAGTATGACCTGCCGACTCACTTTCTCTGGATACGCATCAGCGTATATGAAGAGAGTACCCTGATTGCTGTGTTGCTCATCAGTTCTTCAATTAGGATGAACTTTGAGAATAATTGTGTGGTTCTCAAAGTTCATCTACAATCTCATAATATTCACTCACACAATGCACTCACTAATCACATATACTTATACACTTTTCATTCATACTTATTTTACTAATCTCATGTTTTTTTAAATGGAAGTGCGAGTTCACATATCACGTAATCGCATATACACGTTCCTTTTTCCTCATTATGCTATTGAAAAAAAGCTATTGGACGAGGTGTGATGCTTCACTAAACTTCATTATGCTATTGAAAACAAGCTATTGGACGAGGTGTGATGCTTCACTAAACTTCAATGGTTAGATGACACACTTCATTATATCAACCTTGTAGGCTTGAATTTCGGTCGAGAGTGAACAAAGGCATAGAAAAATTTCGCGTTAAATTGTACGTGCTTATAGTTGATGACTTCTGCTGTTCGCCATCTATGGAATTATTGAATTCTGCGCTCAGATTAGATCTCTACTAACTTCTGATATTCGGCATCTATGGAATGCTGCGCTCAGATTAGATCTCTACATTCGCCTGTAGCTGCGGTACCTGTAGGGACTGTCACGACTACACTCCATTGTCCAGACTCTTCCGATGGGTAAAAAGGTACGTGTTTCAAATTTCGAGACGGTCTCTGTGTGTAGTTGTACGATGATGCAAATGCGATTTCAAAACTCGTGGCCATACCGTGTCTGTTTACCTTCATTTCTGAAGATTTCAATTGTTCCTAATCACTCCATTCGCATTGTTTCTAACCGGAATACAAGACTATCTAACTATGACCCGAAGTCAATGATACCATTAATGGGCCAACCTGTTTTAGTAGTCACAGTCTTTCACAAACTTAATTTCGAATTCAAAGCGTCCAAAGCCTGCTGTATACAGATATAAAGTCAAAACTGCATTTCTATTTATTCGCTTTACTGACCTTTACGAGCTACAGCCAAAGGTACATGTTAATAAGGCAATATTTATTGTGTAAGAGCAATTTTTAAATTGCAGAGTTTGGCCGTTAATTTTTGATAAATTCAGTGTTTCATTTTGATGCAACGCATGTAGTATTGGTACATCACGCGTCTTCAATGCGAACCCATGTATGATGCTATAATAAACGAACTGAAAACCGTATTGAAACAGCAGATAGAGGAAGGACCATCATCCACGCAATCATTCATTAATTTTGCTTTGCTAATTCCCATTATTTTTGAAAGTGATCTGGGTAATCCATTAAGTGTGTTAACATTAAGTTAATAAAGGAAGGGGTGCGGGTGATAAGGACGGTGCTTGAGATGCCAAGACAAAAGTATGTGTATGTGGCCCTTGAAGCCAGCCTAGCCTTGCATGTCGAACATATGTAATTGTTCATGAATGTATCTTTATAACTTATACAAGTGTTCGTACGAGCTTATATTTACATATCTATATTAGTATCCGGGGGCCGGGGGGTTTATTTGGATCCTATGTTTATGGCCAAGTAATCTGTAAAGAGTCTCTCTCTCTCTCTCTCACGCTCACACACTCTCTCTCTCTCTCTCTCACACACACACACACACAGACACACACACACACACACACACACACGGATTCTATGTGGATGACAATCACTAGTTTCATCTAAATAGGATGACTATGTGAAATAAAGAGTGTGGGTGTAAGTAATCATGTCATGTAGTCGTCAAAGATGGGATGCATGTATCAGATACTTCTTGATGAATCTCTTTCTCCTCAGAGGATATCTCATATACTAGATTTTCACCATCATGAGATGGTGACATAGTGGCACATGAAGTCAATAGTGGAATAGGGACAAAGAAATTCTTTTGGCTCTTGGGTGTTTCTGAATTTGAAAGTTTTGGCTCTTTAGAGCATAGCTCTTACAGCACAGATTTGTAAACAATCTTGATATATAGGTAGGTAGGTAGATAGCTATACAGGACATTAGGTAGGGAGCTAGGAAGTGAGGTAGCGAATTTGGTAGCTACATGGGTGAATAGGATGGCTAGTTGGATAAAATGGGATAGGATAGCTGGCTTGGATAAGAAAGGACAGGACAAAGTAGCCAGCTTGGTGGAATCAGCTTCTTTGAGGTAGCTGACTTGGATGATGTAACCAGATTAGATAAGATAGCCAGATAGCTTGTATAATGTTGCCATTATATTAGATAAGCCTTCATAATCTAGATAAAACATAGTTATTTCTGATGGATATAAAGTACTTTGTTCACATTCTATCTTTTGGTCGGATCGAGATGGATCCTAGAAAGATCTCAGCTATCTTAAGCTGGTCTGCTATACCTTCATATTCATTTTACCCACTACTAGAGTAAAAAGTATCCATGTATAGCAAAAAGGTTCACATTAAAGCTACTCGAGGAACACAGAAGTCTAACAAACCCCCTTGAGCGAATGATGTGAACACATACAGGGAGTGATAGATCAACCCCCACTAGGCAATAAGCGTAAAGCTTTGTGAAAAGCTTCAAACTTTTCTCATGGAAGAGCTTTGGTGAACATGTATGCCACACTATCTTGTGTAGGCACATAAAATCAATATTTCCTGCATGATGGTGCTCTCTTACATAGTGATAATGTACCTTAATATGTTTGGTTCGTGCATCAAACACTGGATTTCGTGCAATAGCCAATGCACTATGATTATCAATGAGAATATGCATACTATCATCAATCTCCATGCAAAGATCCATCAATAGGCATTTCAACCATATACAATCCATTGTAGCTCTGAAAATTACCTTATACTCAGCTTCATAGCTCGATGTCGCCACTATAGGTTGCTCCTTAACCAAGATATGCATGAGTCTCCAAGGAAAAAGCATTCACCACTAGTGGACAAACGAGCATCATAACAACCATTCCAATCACTATCTGTAAAAGCATGCAAGCATGGCTGAATATCTCTACCATGAAAGAGAACTAAAGTCAAAGTCTCTTTGAGATATCCAAACATGTTTCACCGCTTGCCAATGCTTAGTGTCAGGGCTATGCATGAATAAACTCAAGGGGGAAACTCCATACCGTGTATCCATCCTTCTGTCCATGCATATATAAGACATCCTAGAGTTGCCTGATAAAGAGAAGTGTCAAATGCATCATCGGAATCCTCAACTAAGAACTTGAACCTTGTCTCCATTGGTGTGGAAACCAGAATGCAACCCTCAAAAGTTAAAACACTGAAGTAGTTTTTCAACATGCTTTGCTTGATGCATAACAATCCCCCCTCAACGGATACAAACGAGATGCAAAGATAGTAACTCAAAAGACCAAGATAAGTTACATCAAAAGTATGTTGCAAATCAACCATAGGATTTCAAGTTTTGCGTCATATGACCCAATCAAAATTATGTCCTCAACATAAAGAACAAACACTATAAGATCTTCCCATCTTTGTGTACATAGAGTGTGCATTCAATTGGATTACATGTAAGGCTAAGTGAAATCAAGTGCTTATGGATTTTCTTATACCATGCACACGGAGCTTGCTTGAGATCACACAAGGCTTTATGCATGTGACAAACTATATGCTCTTGCTCGTTCATGACATATCCAGGAGGTTTCTTCACATAAACCTCTTCTTGCTAATCACCATTCAAGAAAGTTGGTTTTATGTCCAACTGATGTACTTTCCAACTTCGTTGGGTAGCCGATGCAACCATGATATGAACGGTAGTCATGTATGTAAACCCACTTCGTACCAATAATGTTTTTTCTTTTTGGTAATTCACATAAATCCCAAGTACCATTCCTATGTGTGGAATCCATTTTTGATTGCATAGTACTCATCCAATGTAGATTGTCACATGCATCTTCAAGAGTAAGTAAGTGACTATTCACTACATGGTGTTGCAATAAGAGAATAATCCACAAAAATGCGTGAGCTTGATCTTGTTTTGCCAAGTAAAGGTGCACTCAATTTGCTGTCCTGCAAAGTTTGTCTCAGTCACTTTGGCATACTTTGTGAACTCCTGATAGACATGCGTTCATTATATAATACAACATCAAACATGTATATCATGCATGGGCTGAATTTCATGCTCATTTTCAGCCATATTTTATGGCAAATGTTCAGTCATATTTTGCTGCAAATCTTCAGCCATATGTGGTCATAGAGCGAGCTAGTTTAAATGTACGAGTGATCTTCTTCTCTAATGAATCTAACATATTCTTCAAAATTGCAGGTTCAATCAGCTGTGCATCAGTTCTAATTGAACTGGCAGCTATGACCTGGTTTATTAATGACTCCGTTTGCGTCTGCAAAAATGCTTCCTGTAGATAGAATTCATTGGTGAGAGCAGCATCTCTGCAATTTTATTTCAGCTACTTTTGCATCAATGTGAGAGAGCTTGTCCGCCTGAACTCCCAATTGCTTTTCTCAGGTGCTCGAGTTCTTGAGCTTGAAACTGCATCATTTTGTAAAAATCTTCTCGCTCCTTTTGCACAGCTGCAAGTTCCTTCTTCAACTGGATAAGTACATTAGCAGCGAGCGATTGGGAAGCTTCTTCTAAAATGCTGAGTGCATCCCACATATTATGGAGCTCATTGCCTAATGCTGTCATAGCGTCCGTCTTATCTGCAACTTCTTGCTTCAAGTCTTTGATTTTTGTGTCTTGTTGAGCAATGATACTGTCTTTTTCTGTTAACTGTTCTTGCAGTTGTTGAATTTGAGTATGCAGAGAGAGAATTTCGGCTTTGGCTTCAAGTACTTCTTCTTGGAGGGGGAGCAATGTCTGCTTCTAGAAGATCAACTTTGCTCTACAGCTCGTGTTGAATAATCTGGGTGGCTGTCTTCATCTAAAGAGGCAACTGCTGGGAGAGTTGAATGAGTAATTGGCCCATGGATGCCAATTCACCGAACATCACCGGGGTGGGAAGAGAAGAAACAGGCTGCGATGGTCGGGCAGACTGCAGGTGAGGTGATGATGGTGGAGAGTAGTCGGGAGAGGATAGGAGATTGGTCGATGCCTCACGAATGGAAGTTGAAGGCGAAGAGGGAGGAACTTCAGCAGCAGCAAGAATGGTGGTTGGAGGAGGAAGGGGAAGAAGAGAGGTCGAGACTAAGACAATTCCGGTTTCATTTTGAGGCACCAACAAAACGACTTCGGTAACCGCTTCTTCATTACCGATCGGTTGCTTGGTTGTGTCTGCTTGATCATCTGCGGCTGGTGGAGAAGAAGGATGACACTCACTAACAGTAGTATCTTCCATTGTGTCCTAAAGAGGCTCAGCATCCATTTGTAACGGTTCATTCTGCGGTTGGACTAGAATGACATCTTCCATAATTACATACGGCTCTTGTTGCTTGCTAGGAGAAGAGGATGCCGATGTGTCCTGTAAAGTCGTGGCTGTATCATGAAAGAGTTCAACCTCGTGAATTGCGGTTGAATCCTGCACTTGGCTTTGCGATGGGCTAATACGTCTTCATTTGCGCTGGAAGAAGTGTAGCAGGTCTTCGTCATCATCCTCCTCCAGCATTTGTGTAGATTCCTCATGTAAGAGCAAAGTGTTTCCGGGGGGTGGTTGCGCTGCTTGGATCACGGGAAGAAGAAGGGTGAGAAGATGTGGCAATCAGGTACGAGGAATCTCATGCTTGGCTAGTTGTTTATAACTGCTAAGCATTCTTGCTGAATGCGTCGGAAGAAAAAGGAAGTAAAGTTGATGGTTTCTCTAGAGGCAGCGTCTATCATGGAGTAGAATGGACGGGAGATACCGTAAGTACATTTTTGGAGATTTAAGGCAGCTATGAGAAATTGCAACGCAGTACGCTGAGGTTCAGGACAACAAAGAATGGCAAACTCATTAGATGAGTGCCGGGGGAAAAGTTCTTTCATTGTCGCCATGGGGAGAAGCGTTCCATCGACCAACCCCTTCTAAGGGAGACGAAACCCCTCAGCGACAGTGCTGAGCGTAACGACAACACGGGGGTTTAAGCTTGTTAATGGCCAGCATTGCTCGGTAGCAGGCGTGGCGGCTATGGCAGATATAATCTGTGCACAAAAGGGATGACACTCCACTGAATGCCAAGGCAATTCAGCGAAGGCCAAAAGCCCTCGAGCACACAAGAACTCACTCACATCCGAAGTGAGACCCGCACGGAAGGTCATAATATTCGCAGGAGCTTCCATGGCGCACTCAGAAACAAACGATAACACAAAGCACACAAGGGTCGCAAACACACAAAGACACAAT
>MU262589.1:0-62900 GCA_020310875.1 Ceratopteris richardii | reverse complement strand
GACCGGTAGGATTGAAGTCACCAAGAGTGAGGCCAGGGGGAGTGCTACCACGAGCAATCCAATACTGTGACGTAGCAGCCATATACACGGGAGGTACCTAGGAGATGAACTCTAGCAACTACTCCTTTTGTTGTGGAATTGAGAGTGACTAGGACTCTCTCTAAGCATGCTCTATAACAAAAGAACTCAAATAATTAGCATATGATAATAGAGGTAATATAGACAAATGGTAGTGTACAAAAGAACCTAGCAAAAAGAATAAACAAGAATTATTATTATAAGTCTTTGATTCAAAACTTCTCCATTTTAGCATCCTCTTGGAGAGCCGATGCATAGAGAATATCTGTCTCTATCTGGACAACTTTTAAATCACTTGGTATGCTAGTTTCTTCCTCATCATCATATATTGCTTCATTCTCTATTTCCTCTTCTTCATCACTTCTTCTTCTCGAACAAGGATCTCTTTCATGTTTTGGAAAATATAATTTCATGTTCCGTAATGCAAAATATACATATCACGAAGTCGTCCTTAATTAAGAGAGAGATGATGAAACGGAAATCAATGAACTCAGAGCTCATGTATGGTAGAATCCTACATAGCGAAAGAAAAGTGAGGACCGTTATATTATCGGGACTCACATTCGTGCCTACAGGCAAGCATCTATTATGCTTCTCCGTGTAGATACATGGTTACGTTTCTGTATTTGAATTAAAAAAAACAATGTAAAAATCACTGTATGCGCTCGAAGAACGTTTATCGAGTCAAGAAAAGATCACTCAATGACCGAAATGCATTCAAAATCTGGTTCATTTATCGAGTTAAAAAAACCTTGAGAGAGAGAGATAGAGAGAAAGAGATATAGAGAGAGAGAGCTTTTAAGAACTGCACAGTTCACTTTTCTACGCAGATGCATTTTATTATTCGACAAAATTTATAACGTGGATTATGTGCCTATTTGAAAATCATTCTATTTTATGTCGATAAGACCGTCTCTTGTGCATTCAGCAGATCGTGCAAGTCGAGCGAGCTTTAACTGCAGGCTTTGTGCAATGTTTCATCTAGATCTGTTGATATTTGGTTTTATTGAAAAGTTTCATTGATATACATTTGAATAGATTTCGTATCCCTTTCAACACTTAAATTACGTATACATATTTTGTTTTTACAGCTTCAAATGATTAAAGACTCACATAATCTTTTTTCGAGTTACATGCTTGTTACGGCATTCGTAGAGAAAAATTGTGCGTACTTTATGTGGATTCACTTCTGCTGGTACATACTGAGTAATATTCTAGAGGGATATATGATTTGTATAGGACTCTGGAAAATGAAGCAATATATATTCATGAGCGTGTAATCATAATATTCACTAACCAGTGTTCATGTTTACAAAATGGTTTTGTAAATAATTTATGTTTATTGTAAAGCGCTTAGGAAACATCATTCAATAATCTTCCCTCGTTTTGCAGAATGAAAACCAGAACCTTATCTGTATCAACTGCATAAGGATTCAGGTACATTTGATGGACCGATTCAACATTCTACGAACGAACTGAGTTTTCGAATGCAACATGCTTGATGAATACGGAGTTGAATCAGAGTCCGCAATACAATAATACATTATCAGCAAGTCATCGTTACGTCAGAGAGAGAGATGATGAAACGAAACTCAATGAACTCGAGGTCACTTTAAAAAAGAATGACCGAAGTGCATTCAAAATATTCTTCATTTATCCATTTATAGTCATGGGTCTATTTTGAAGTTAAAGAAAGCGTCGATGAGAGAGAGAGAGAGAGCTTTTTAAAGAACTGCACAGTTGTCGTTTCCGCGCAGATGTATTACAGAATTTATATCGTGGCTTGTGCGCCCTACTCGAAAAATCAATCTGTACTAGGCAAGGATTTCTATATTTCGATAGGACCGTCTCTTATGCATTCAGCGAATCGTGCAGTTCCAGCGAGCTTAAACTGCAGGCTTTGCAAGTGAGCATCACGTATTCGGCTCTTCTTCCAACTTTTCACGTGCCGTCCATCAGTACTTCTTTCTTTTCTTCGGCAAAGGTTCATGATAAACATTACTCTGTCAATTCTATCGCATCTCCTTATACAGAGAAAGTAGACATTATCCCTTGCGCTGCCTGTCATGTCTTCTTTCTAATAGCATGAGCAGGCGGTCAATCAGCAGAGTATTTGATTTTTGGTTTCCTATAGTTTCTCCTCTCTCTCTCTCTGTCTCTCTCTATCGTTCTATAACTATATGTATGCCTTTCTTGTCTGTACAAAGCATTGGAAATTTCTTCAATGCTAAATTATATATAAAAGAAGACAAGACAATGGAGGAGCAACCATGATAAAATGAGAAACATAATGAAAACAAATACAAAAGGATCAATTTTTTGCGTCGAATCGAGACCCCGAAGCTAAGGAATTGTTTAGATAATTGACTTCACCTTTCTTTAGTCTTCTTTGAAAACTCCTTTATTGAAATGAAATCGTAAATCTAATTAACTCGACAATTAAATCTATCAATATTTCCTTAATGTGGTACTTAGAAAATCTAGTATTTGGAAACATCAGAGAAAAGATTACGTTGACGTACCGTACACAGAGACATATGCTTTCGGATTATATATTGTTTCTTTTGAGTATTTTGAGGAGTTTCTTATCTGAGCTTGCTTTACAAAAAAAAATGCTCTAAAGAAACTTTCCGTTGATGTAAATATTGAATGTCTAAAGGATATTTCCTTGGAGAAGGGAAAGTTTGCTATCAATTTTTTATTTGAATCAATTATCCACTTCTTTTGCGCAATAAATTTAGGTTTATCAATGTTCAGTAAAGATCTCTTGTAAAGGATTATGGATGACTGCACAAATTCATGAAACGTCTATCTAGATCTCTTTAGTAAGGTCGCATGAGAACAAAACAGATATTAGCAATGGCATTTTATTTTTTTAACATATTTAGTTGTGTACTAAGTCTAAATATCTTAGGCTGATAGTTGCTTTCTTCTAGCTTTTCTAGTTCCACATTATTTTCTTGTTATTTTTCATATGTACTAGTACCTTACTAAGTCTTGCTTGTAGTTTATTTGCTTCCTCTTTCGGATAAATGAACACATGCCATTGGATACTAGATAAGTAGTGAAGATGCACCTCATTATGTGTGAATGTTTGACATAGTCTGTGCATAAGTATACTCAACTCAGACACATCAGAGAAAATGTTAATCCTAGTGCAGCACACAAAAACAAGGAATCCAGTAAAGTCCTATTCAAGTTCCATGTCAAATGAAAATTGAGCATCATGAGGACTTAACCATAAAATCTTATTCCGTTGAATTGTAACGTTCCATATTCCTCAAGGCCAAAATACTGCAACAAGCTGTCAATGACATGCTTTTCATACAAAGGAATACTTCATCAAATCTCATAGAATAGGCATCCAAGTAACAATGAAAAGGCCCAAACTTAACAAGAATAAAACACACTTGAACTGTCGATTATATTTTGTTCCAGATTGAAAGCATTAAGGAACTTGAAGAAATCAATCTCCTGTACACATGTGGAAGCATCATTGAAACCAAGAGAAAGAAATTTATTGGATTCTTGGACTTAGATACACCTTATGGGGTGGACTTGAAAACTGATTCTTTGTGATAGAGGAAATAAATCAAAGGGATGATTCAAAGAGGTGTTTCCTTCTTAGTCAGGATTCTCAGAATCTACAAGGGTTGAGATGAGTCAATGGCAACATAGTTCAAACGTCTCTGAGTATCCAGAACAATTCGGAGTATCAAAGTGATATGAACAGAAATCGTGCTTCGAATGGTTTTCTATAATATGGGATTTTAAGTGCAGGGTCCTATGGAGGAATCTCATTAAGAATAAAAAAGATGTGCTTGTGTGGAGAATGTCTCACAAGCAATATGGACCAATGTCAAAGCTAACAGAATTTGTGGGGTATCCTCTTGGTGGAGGTTGAGCAAGCGTGTTGGCCAGACATGGGTCACTTGTTCTCTACTCCCCCTATGAGCCGAATCAATGGACACAATCTTTATTGGTGAAGTGATCGCTACTCTATATCACAATGCAATTTTATTAGGAGCTACACTCCCTAGAAAATATTCCAAGTGAGATGCACAATTAGATTTTAAATCTTTGCAGAGAGTGCTCTATCGAAAGTCCTTATACCACCTCGGTACCAAGATTCGTGAATGCAATAAGTCCTCTCCGTATAGACACCATAAGGTGTTCATCTTTGAGAAAAACAAGTTGAAACGCAGATGAGACCCGTGAAGGGGATGATAAGGATACAAACCTTCTTCATATGTCGCTCTAACACTCTTCTATTTTCCTATACCTTCATTTCAAGCACGCTTTGTAAAACCAAAAGTAATTCCTTTAATGATTGAAGAAGTATTCAATTCCGGATATTATTATTATATCATTTATGATATATTCTTGTATTTATGAAGATGATTCCATTTTTATTTTATATTATAAATATAAAGAATTCATCATTTAATAATCTGTCTTACTTATGTTTCATGAGAATGCAAGGAAGTGAAATGTTTGGTGGCCATATAGTGAAGTCTCTTTTGGGTCCCTCGTCTTCAAATGGGACGCTTGAATTGATGGACGCCTAGGGTGTTCGTACCTGTTTCACTCATTGCAAAATTTAAGTGAGACAGGAGAAATTTTCTAAATAAAATTTTCAAGAAGAGAAATTTTATATATAATTTTCTTCCTTACCAATTCAAAAGGCAAAAACGAAAGAAGAAAACTCACATAGCCTTGATTTTTTTCGTCAGTTCTATATCAAAGTAAACTGAAGTGGGGAAACAATAACCGAGGATTTTCATTATTTCTACAGTCAAAAGAGAACGTATGAACAGGCAGAGAAAGGTATGGTTCCTAATACATATATTCTACAGTATTCTCTTTTAGGTAGGCATGTGGTAAAAGGCAGCACTTCCAACACGGCAGAGAGAGAAGGAGAGAATTTTTTCAGATTTGTACAGCTCTCTTTTGCGAGCTTATTCAGCTCATTTGTTTAGAGAATTTATATCGATGACCATAAGCCCATGCCCCAAAAGCGAACTCCACTAGCGCCTGGCATTCTTGTGGCGCTGCCGTACTTCACGTCGAAGTTGGACAACAATGCGAGAGAGCGTCATGAGGTTTTGTAGACAACAATGCGAGGCAGCCCTTTTTCCTATGTCTCAGATTTATCTTCTTCGATTCCCATTAAAAACTCTAGACAATTTACACTGTTTTTCCCAGGTCTGTTTTTCCCAGGTCTGAGAGCGCTCAATGACTCAAAGGTCACAGCATAAAGTGATTTCGAAGATTGCCCAGCGGAATTATCTTTCTTTCCGTATCCCTTTCTGTTGATATGTCATCCTTGATATATACCAACCGTTGCAGTTTCCTTGGAGAGGAAATCGGCAAGCGATATAATAGAGAACATCCGAGGAAAATAAACTAAGAGGAAAATAAACCGTTGCAGTTTCCTTGCAGTACCTGTGGCTGTTAGAATGTAAAAGAGGTGAGGCCGTCTAATAAAAGCATTTGAACCAGGAATACAACAATAAAATAACATAATTTCGGTCCAACTCAGGTAGTACGTTTTGATTGTTGAGAGAAACCAATGTCAAGAATAGGATGAGTGTAGTTTCTGAACTGTGAGGCAATTTGGTGTATCTCAATGATCATTGTTTGCATGAGGTTGGCAATGAGTTGAAGAAAATAAATATGATCCTTCGAAAAAACATGATAATCGACGGATCATCACACCTCTTAAAGGATAGGCCCAAAATGTTGCATGTGTGATGCTCAATTTGTAGTTGACAAAGAACTTGAATAGGAATTTACTGGATTCCTTATTTTTGTGTGCAGCACTAGGATTAACATTTTCTCTGATGTGTCTGAGTTGAGTATACTTATGCACAGACTATGTCAAACATTCACACATAATGAGGTGTATCTTCGCTACTTATCTAGTACCCAATGGCATGTGTTCTTTTATCAGAAAGAAGAAGCAATAAACTGCAAGTAAGACTTGGTAAGGTACTAGTACATATGAAAAATAACAAAAAAAATAATGCAGAACTAGAAAAGTTAGAAGAAAGCAACTATCAGCCTAGGATATTTAGACTTAGTACACAACTAGATATATTCAAAAACAAAATGTCATTGTTAATATCAGTTTCTTTTCTCATGCCACCTTACTAAGGAGATCTAGATAGATGTTTCATGAATTTTTCTAGTCCTCCATAATCCTTTACAAGAGATCTTGACTGAAACATCGGTAAACCTAAATTTATTGCGCAAAACAAGTCTATAATTGATACAAATGAAAAACTTGATAGCCAACTTTCCCTTCTCCAACAAAATATCCCTTTAGATATTCAATATTTACATAAATGGAAACTGGCTTGAGAGCATTTTTTTGTAAAGAAAGCTGACATACCAGTTTAGAAGATCTCAAACTTCTCAAAAACAATTATTATTGCAAAACCATATGTCTATTAAAAAAACCTTTGCCGAAGAAAATAAAGAAGGCATGATTGACGGCACGTGAAAAGTTGGAAGAAGACCCGAATACGTGCAGTTTAAGCTCGCTGGAACTGCACGATTCGCTGAATGCGTAAGAGACGGTATGCACTTCGGTCATTGAGTGAACTTGTTTAGTGTGAGTCCTGCAAGACAAACACACAAGCACTACGCGCAACAGAGTATATGCGTGCTCCTTGATCTCAAACATTAAAACAACTGCCTTACATTCTCCGGGGTATACAGTCATTTTTTACGTTGTTCGTTTTGTCAAATACGGAAGAGTACTCACCGTGTCTCTAGACGCAAAAAGGATAATAGACGCTTGCCTGTAGGGAGGAATGCAAATCTCGATAATATAATGGGCCGACTATATCTCGATAATATAACGGGATGCTGCACACGTGAGCTCGAGTTCATTGAGTTTCGTTTCATCATCTCTCTCTCTGACGTAACCATGACTTGCTGATAATGTATATATTGTATTGCGGAACATGAAGTTATATTTCCGAAAACATGTCTGTCTATCAATGATGGAAGAGCACTCGGACTCAACTCCGTATTCATCAAGCATGTTCCATTCGAAACTCTGTTCGTCTCGTAGAATGGCTCAATCGGTCCATCAAATGCACCTGAATCCTATGCAGTTGATACCAGATAAGGTTCTGCTTTTCGTTCTCCAATACGAGGGAAGATTATTGAATGATGTTTCCTAAGCGCTTTACGACAAGAATAACTTATTTACAAAACTATTTTCTAAACATGAACAATGGTTAGTGAATATATTATGCTTTCACGCTCATGAATATATATTGCTTCATTTTCCACAGTACTATATAAATCATAAATTCCTCTAGAATATTACTCAGTATGTACCAGCAGAAATGAATCCGCATAAACTATGCACAGTGTTTCTCTACGAATGCCGTAACAAGCATGTAACTCGAAAAAAGATTATGTGATTCCTTAATCATTTGAAGCTGTAAAAACAAAATATGTATACGTATTTTAAGTGTTCAAAGGAATACGAAATCTATTCGAACGTATATCAATGAAACTTTTTTAATAAAACCGAATATCAACAGATCTACATGAAAGAATGTGTTTTATCTATCGTAGCAGTTTATGACGCAATGGATGAGATGTTGCTTACGGAAAGTACATATTGTGCGATAGAATCACACGACTAGAATGACGTACATAAAAACCATATGACTTCATGTACGTATTATGTATTTGGATGGCATGATTAAACAAATGTGATTTATTTTTCTCGAGTCCGTTTTTTAAGAATAAATAAGGAATACAATAAGGGAATCTTTTGGGATGATATTTAGTCTCGTGTTGATTGTACATGAAGCAACCAAGGATGCATGTAGAGATTACCATCATTGATGGTTATAATAAATAAATCTTTAATCATTGCAATTTTGAATATACTCAATATTGCATTCAGAAACAAGCCATCCTAGCCTCAACATTCTATCTTACGACATCTACTTTTCTTTGGCATCATTTTTTGTGGCTTCATCTGAGACGTAGCATGGTTAGTCCATGTCTTTGCATCTTCACAAAGTTG
The DNA here is from genome assembly GCA_020310875.1 of Ceratopteris richardii. Lineage (NCBI taxonomy): Eukaryota > Viridiplantae > Streptophyta > Polypodiopsida > Polypodiales > Pteridaceae > Ceratopteris > Ceratopteris richardii. The sequence goes on along the minus strand of MU262589.1, from coordinate 54,766 downwards.
AACTTATTTTCTAAGCCTTTGAGCTACAGTCCTTCTCAACGGATTTTTGTATATCGTCATTCATGGCTTTAAGCTTTTGAGCTCCAACCATATCAAGAAAAACAAAACCAAGAGCCTAGATACCCGAATGCACCACATTTTAGCGTGGACAATCCATTCTTCAAGATCAGGTGAAAATCAGCGCTACCTTTGCATAATAAGGTCATATAATTCGAAAACAAATGTATGAAAACGGAATTCCTTAACCTGAAAAAGGTGAGAAAATAAACATTCAGAATTACCTTTACCTCTGCATTTCTCCCCTACAATTCCTAGTCATGGACGCTCATAGGAAAATAGAAAACTCACCTTATTAACAGGATCACTTAACCCCCATGCAAAATACCTTCCTCAAAAAACACGTTATGCAAAAGTGATGTCCCCTTAGCTCATTCCCGGTCTTATGAACAAATGTTGACCTAAATGGATGAGTACTAGAATACATGACATATAAGCACACATCAGAACAACTAACAGAAGAGAAAATAAACACAGTATGATCATAACTACTACGCTTGAAGTAATGATATCAAATGTACAAGATGATCATATGCTGCAAATAGCTACCTAAATCCGTAAGACACGGTCCTATCGAAATATAGATGCGATGCACATCGAACTAGTACAGATTGATTTTACAAATTGGGCGCACAAGCCACGTAAATAAATTTTTTCGAAGAATAAAATACATCTACATGGAAAGGACAATTGTGTAGTTCCTTAAAAGCTCTCTCTCTCTCACATGGACGCTTTCTTTAAGTGCAAATAGACCCATGACTATAACTAGATAAATGAAGAGATGTGTCCAAATGTCAATTCCTGTCTTCCAAACAAGTCAAAGCCTGTTCGTTACCCACTTTGGGTGGAGCTTCCCAATCTACCGTATTTCAGGTATGGATTTCTTCGAGAAATCGTTTCACCGATCGCTCGCTCGATGGCCTTAAGAGGGGATGGTTGGGGGTTAATCTATGAGGGTGATCAACACTCTTTCAACGCACGATGGCACCCACAAATTTGTGTTGGAACGGACTTGAAAGAGGTCCTCCCCTTGAAGATCTCCATAAACTATGGCGAGGGTAAGATTTGGGTAAAGGAGATTACTAATAAAACAAGCTTAAACTAGATGAGGCCCCGGATCCTCTCCCTCAAGTTGGCACTTGGGGTCATTCTCCTCCGATGAAGGAAGCAGAGGGCACTCGTGTTGCCGAGACAGATTCAGAAGGGTTCACCGAGGTAAAACATAGGAGGAAAGTTACTCCTCGAAGATCATTAGCAAGGAACGTTACGACCATTGGTCCTTCCAAGAACATGTACTGCAACCTAGAAAAGGAGATTAATCAGATCGACCTCCTAGGCATAAACCTTTACGAAGAAGATCCAACTGACAATTCACTTGAATGCTCTACTAGCAAAGAAGACAACCAAGAAGCTTACACCACCAGTAAAGAGGATGGCTTCACTACTAGCAATGAAGACAACCAAGACAGTGAAAGCTCCTTCCTTGGCCCTACTCTTCCGATATGCATGCCAAGCTTACCGCATCAAAAGCCAAAGCTTAAAGGGAAACAACCATCAGGCATGCCTTGGAAGAGCCCCCTCAAGAGTAGGATCCTAAGTCAAGATGTTGGGAGGAAAAAAGCAGATCAAAAGAAAAAAAGAAGATCGGGTCCCTCCCCTCAAAGAGGGCAACCATCAATAATGACAATCACTTCGCTAAACATCAAGGGTTTGTCACACTCCTTAAGAGTGGCAACTCTTGGTCAATGGTTCAAAGACAAGTGCCTCAACCCCGACTTTCTCTGCTTACAAAAGATTAAAATCGACGTAGTGGATCTCCAAAAACGGCTTACACGCATTGCACCTAACCACATTTGGCTCTCCACTTTGCACCGTGGGGGGACGGGGGGTGCTGTAATTGGTATTAGTCACTCCTGGTCTAGCAGATTGACCTCGACTTGTGAAGATCAGAATCATCATTGGATTGCTCCCTCTAGTGGGTTCCCTAATCAATTCACTGTGGTCTCAATTTATGCCCCTAATGGCGAGAAGGATAGAATCGACACTTGGACTTCCCTTGACTCCCTCTCACATAATGTTTTGCTTTGCGGGGACTTCAACATTGATGAATTTCCTGAGGATCATTGGAATAATAAAGGGAAAATTATTGAGGGTCAGGAGAAAGAGATATGGGATAAAATCAAGCTTCATCTCGACCTAGGCTTCTCCTAGTCTAACCTCCAATTGGGGGACTCTCTAAGCAAAGAACGACTTGATAGATGTTACCTCAATCAAAACACCATCCTCTAGTGGGGTACTCCTTCGATTTCTCAACACATGGACCCAACTTTCTCGAACCACTACCCGATTACTCTTTCTTTCAAAGTGACTCCCACGGTCCGAAAATTTCTTGATTTCATGCTTGTCTGACGTTGTTTTCCCTCCCCTCTGTCCACCAAGAAATTTTTGCAGTTTGGGCGGAGGCCGCTGCCTACAATAATGAACCGGTAAAGTGTTGAAGAAGCTCAGTGGAAAGGACTAGACAATTTTTTATCACGACTCATAAGACGATAAGAGATATCTGGAATAAAAGGAGAGAAACGGTGTACCACAGGCTCTCACGACTTGAAGAAGAAGTAAACAAAGGTAAATCTAGCACATCCATCCCTCTCTCTTTCTCTCTCTCTCTCCATCCCTCTCTCTCTCTCTCTCTCTCTCTCTCTCTCTCTCTCTCTCTCTCTCTCTCTCTCTCTCTCTCTCTCTCTCTCTCTCTCTCTCTCTCTCTCTCTCTCTCTCTCTCTCTCTCTCTCTCCTCCTCTCTCCGCAGCCCGCATCTCTCTCTCTCTCTCTCTCTCTCTCTCTCTCTCTCTCTCTCTCTCTCTCTCTCTCTCTCTCTCTCTCTCTCTCTCTCTCTCTCTCTCTCTTGTCCTGCAGCTCCCTCTTCCCCGCAGCCCACCCCCGTGCATCCCTCTCTCTCCCCCCTCCACCCCCGCATACTTTTCCCCTCAGCCCCCGCAGCCACATGTCTCTCTCTCTATCTATCTATCTATCTCTCTCTCTCCATCTCTCTCTCTCTCTCTCCCCCCTCTCTCCTCTGTAGCCCCCACTTCCCCAACATCTTTTCTCCTGCCACCCTCGTGGACCACTCCCCCCGCCACCCTCTCTCTCTCTCTCTCTCTCTCTCTCTCTCTCTCTCTCTCTCTCTCTCTCTCTCTCTCTCTCTCTCTCTCTCTCTCTCTCTCTCTCTCTCTCTCTCCCTCCCTCCCTCCCTCCATCCCCGCCCTTCCCTCCTCCTTCCCACCACCAACCCTGCAAGCCCTCTCTCCGGCACTCCTTCTGAAGCATCATCATTGTTATTCTAAAGTGTATCGTACAAGTGAACGATGGAAGAAGGCATGTTTCTACGGTTTTTATTAGATACTAGCTTTATTGCAGCTCTCTAAAGGTAGAAAACTGAGTAGGTGCTCATCAAATCCTTGCTATTACGTCGACCACACTACACCATTCTCGTTACATCTGGAAAGTGACATTGTTTGCATGCATATAATCAGGTACTTTAAGCTCTTCCTTATAGCTTTTGCACCAAATTGTGTGACATTGCTGATGAAGGACGTTTTCCGCTGAAAGCTTGGAGCATTCCAAGACAATGTAGCACCATATGTTGATGGAGACTTTTTGATTCTGATAACTTGCTGTGTTTGTAGCCCGTCAAGAAAATGATGTGCATCGGGGCATGGTTTCAAGCCTACCGAAACCTCCAATTCCTTGCCGTTATACTCATATATGCATAGGTTGGGTGTTCTTTCATTGCTAGAGCTTGGGATCACGACTATCTCATCAAGCTCCTACTAATAGAATATAGTGGTGTGGGCAAGAGTTGCCTACTTTTGCAATTCTCTGACGACACTTTTACTACAAGCTTTATTAAAACCATAGGAATTTGACTTCAAGGAGGCGGAAACAAAGGACAAGGACAGACCAAGGTTCCCGCCCCCTTCTCTGTCTCTCTCTCTCCCTCCCCTGCAGCCCCTACCCATTTCCTTCCACCACCTCCACCACCATCTCCCCCTCCACCTCCCTGTCCATCATCACCCCCTCCTCCTTCTCCACCTCCACCACCATCTCCCCCTCCTCCCCCATCCCCCTCCTCCTCAATTCCCCCCCTTCTCCATTCCCTCCACCTCCACCCCCATCCTCCCTCCACACCCATGCTTGATAAAATTCAGTATGTAGAAGATGACTCTTTCAGTTAAGGAATTCATTGGGCTCCTGTATTGGTTGAGTTAAAATCAACCCTCCACCCCACCGTCCCTCCATCCCTCCACCCACACCACCCACAACTCCAGCCACACCTCCCAAACCACCCACAACCTCTCACCAGTCCACCCACACCACCCACAACCTCCCACCACTCCACCCCCACCTCCGACACCACCCACAACCTCCCATCAATCCACCCACACCCCCCACACCACCCACAGCCTCCCACCACTCCACCCACACCTCCCACACAACCCACAACCTCCCACCACTCCACCCACCCCTCCGACACTACCCACAACCTCCCATTACTCCACCCACACCTCCCACACCACCCACAACCTCCCACCATTCCACCCACACCTCCCACACCACCCACAACCTCCCACAACGCCACCCACAGCTCCCACACCACCCACAACCTCCCATAACTCCACCCACACCCCCCACACCACCCACAACCTCCCACCAATCCACCCACACCACCCACAACCTCCCACCATTCCCACCACTCCACCCACACCACCCAGAACCTCCTACCACTCCACCCACACCTCCCACCCACACCTCCCACACGACACGTGAAAAGTTGGAAGAAGTCCCAAATACCTGATGCTCACTTGCAAAGCTTGCAGTTTAAGCTCGCTAGAACTGCACGATTCACTGAATGCATTAGAGACGGTCCTATCGAAATATAGATGCGACGCACGTCGACCTAGTACAGACTGAATCAAGAACTTCGAGTGGTGTTGTTTCACCTATCATAGATGGCACAAGATTGAACATTCTGATTTTTGGTATTTATCATGCTCTGGTCCTTTCTTCTTCCATTTCACTTGCTCTTAATTGCAAAGTTGGCTTGGGAAGTCTCCTCTTCATCTTCTTCCTTCTTCTTGCCTTTCAACTTCTTGCCCTGCTTATCTGCATATAGAGCACTAGTTAAATTACCATGATAGGGGTTATCTTTTATGCTTTTATTCAGGAGTTGCCCAAGAAATATGTTGATATCTAGACTTTGCACATCCACAATGAGATCATAAGCTGTGATGAAGGATGGCCATTGCTTATCACTTCCAATCCCATTGAGAATTTGTCTCATGGTAGCCTCTTCTTCAATCAACTCTGCAATGGATCGTTACTGAAATGCAACCTCCTTGACCTTGGTAACAAACTCTATGATGGTTTGTTTAGGTATCTTCTTCAATTGCTTGAACGCGTTCCAAGGATGATTCTTTCTTGCTTTGGTACTAGCAGAAAAGAAAGTCCCTAGGGCTTCCCAACTGTCTTGAGATGTCTTGCATCTTCTAAAATGTGGTAATAGAAAGTAAGAGATAGATTTTAGTATGTACGACCTTGCTTGAGCATCCCTTGTGCACCAAAGTGTGAGCTTATCTGTCTCCTCTTGTGTAGGTCTTCCTTTCGATCTTGGAATAGGCATAGCTTCATCACCTACTACAATTACATAAAGATTTGTACCTTGCAAATAGGCCTCCATTTTGATTTCCAAAGCCACATAGTTGTGTCGATTGAGCTTCTCAATCATTGAGGGAAAGCCTTCACCCATCTTGATCTAGCTCTGACACCACTAAAAGAACTTGGAGAAGCTTGTAGGAGTTAGAAAAGTGAGTTGCAACAACGAAGATCAGTCGAACCAACTCACACAATACGAGCCCTTGAGCTTATGAAGACTCAACCTTATAAGCATGCAATATGTGCAATAAAATGCACTGTGCACTTTAAACCATCAAGGATAAAGAATGGATACAAAAGAAATAGGTTTGCACATTGATTAGCTAAAAAATATTACTATCGTTGGATGAGACAATCAACTTCAAATTGTCATAGTGGCCAGCATGATTCAAATTAGAAATGATCCTTTTGGAGGCGTGATACACATAGACTTGAGTGTATAGAATGCACAAGAGTACAAGAAATGAGAACAATATGCTTTTGGGATGAACTAAACACTCAATAGTGGTGCCTCCTATTTTTCAAGAATGTGTAGAGATAGACCTAGAGATCGTAAAACTAATATTTCTCACAATCTACTAACCAAATGATTTGAACATCTATATGAATAACCAAGACACAAATACCTTTCGAAGGATTACTAACACATCCAATTTGGATCTATGGAGAGAGAGCACCAACCTCTAGAATCTTACTATTGTTGAAGAAGATGATGCACAAAAATAAAGGAGCAAGACAATGATGGCCACAAGTGTATGTATATTGCTTCCATGTAATGTACAAGTGATTTGTAGTATTTATATAGACTCTTGAAGTGCTCCACGACTTTTACAAGTGGATGTTGATATCTAATGAAGCCAAGAGTAGTTGTTGGAGGGAATGAATTCACTTTCCTACAATCTAGGAAAAGTTAAGATCTAGTTTGAACTCCTTTTAGGTGATTGATTGATTGATTGATTGCAACTCAGAAACCAAATATTCATGGAATTTGGGCTCTATTGTTATCCTTTTACATGTGTAAAGCTCTAGGACTTTGCAACGGTAAATTATCCATGAAAAATCTTTTACAAAAACTGAATAAATGAGCATAAGTTAAAGAATGCTTCAATGGACATTCTTTCTATGTAATCTAAGCAATAGCTTTTGATGTAGATCAAATCCACCTCAAGCATAGTGTAAGCTTAATATTCGAATATTCTTTGATTCTATCATTTTTGTCCTTTTTCATAGCTTGTTTGCAACCTTTTTTGACTTGCTTTGTTTTCCATGGGACCCCTTAGGTGGAGCGTTCATGCAAGGTTGCCCTCATGCCCCTATGGGAGAGGTGTTTCCAATTATGTGTGACTGTGTGACATAGTCAATGCACAAATATACTCATTTTGGAGACATCAAGGAAAATTTCAGGCTCAATAATGCACGCTGAAATAAGGCATCCCATTTTCGATTGAGGAACTACATCAAATGCAACTTGAGCATCATGGCGACTTAATCATAAAATCTGGTTCCTATGAATTTCAACTTTTCCATATTGGCCGAGGTCAAAAGACTCCAATAAAGTGTTCATGGATTTTTTTTTCCATACAAAGCAATACGTCCACAAAACTGCATGACATGGACACCCAAGTAACAATGGAAATGCTCAAAATTGACCTTTCAAATGAGTCTCACAAGTATAAAACACACAATAATTTTATACATTTACTCGCAGTGTACTGTAGAGTCTGGATGTTGAAATGACGTTACCTAGCAATAAAATTCTTATCATGGAATAGTTTGTGATTCATAAGTGAAAAGAGAGTGTGTCTATGTTGAGATGTTTTTCTATTTCAATTTCTGTTTTTGTTTTTGTTTGTTATGTGTGTCTGTGTGTATGTGTGTGTGTGCATATGCGCACCTAAATTATTAAAGGCATAAAGGTAAAAGAAACGAGAATTAGAGAGCACTAAGAAGAAAGTGAATAAGCGTCTCATCCCTTCCATCGGAGGCCAATTTCTTTTCCATCTTGTTCCTCTCTAACGTGAACACTAAATGGTGTCTAAAACAGGCAAATTCTTGGAAGGACGGATATTTCCACATAGATGAGTGACAGATGTTTCTATTGATATTCTATAAGAATCGGCTTTTATTTGGGTTTTAGTTTTAAATGATCGACTGATTGATCGTTATCATATAAATCGTTTATTTCCTCCAACAAAAAAAATCAAAATTGAAAAAGAGAAAAATACAAGGCAGAAAAAGGCACAAAGCTCGAATAGAATCCTTGTATCCCCTTCACGAGCATCCATTTTCTTCTTATCTTGCCAATCTCAAGTAGGAACATTGTTTGGTGTTTAATGCGGAGAGAGGTATTTTTTACTCTTTACTCTGATGGGGAGGGGGGTGGGGGTGGGGCAGGGGATCATTTGAAGTTGACGGAGAGTTTTTGTTTACAAACAATTTATATATCCAACAAGAGAGTTAACTGGAATAAGTCCAAATCAAGAAAAGTCTTGAGCAATGTGTATGTGTAACCATAATTAAAATCCTTTGTAATGCAAAGCACGCCGCAAAATCAACTTTTATGAAGTCACCTTTTGGAGAGGAGACAAATGGGTTTTCAATGTTCCCACTCTAGCACTTTCTGAGGAGGAGAGAAAGAGGTTTGATATGTGCTCTCTGTGGCACCTCTTCGAGCACAACATGGAATTAAAACTTTTCCAGCATGATCTGTTTACATGGCATTGAAATGTTTTTACATGATCTGTTTTATTGGAGTTTCTTTATCATGTAAAATATTCTCAAAAACATCTGAGAAATACTTACTGGCCTTGATCTAATTGTGGATACCTTATCCGGATCCATTTTTGCTGGTACATATGGTACATATTGAGTACTATTCTAGTGGGACTCATCATGCACTAGGGACTCTGGAATATGAAGCATCAGATATATATATATATGAGCGTGTAATCATAATATCTTCACTTATGAACGTTCATGTTTACTAGATGGGTTTGTAAATGAGTTATCTTTATGCTAGGACGATTACGAAACAGCATTGAATAATCTTCGCTCCTATTGCAGCATGAAAGACCCAAAATATTATGTTGTCGAATGTACTTATCAATTGCATAAGGACTCATGTACATTTGATGTACCGATTGAGCGATTCTACGAGACGAATAGAGGCTTAAATCAGAGTCATGTTTTGGAAAATTTAATTTGATGTTGCGTAATGCAAAATATTAATTATCGCCAATTCATCGTTACTAAGAGAAAGATGGTAAAACGGAGAACAGGGACTTCGAGTTAACGTGTGGCAGCAGTTCTTCCATAGAACAATCGTGTTCTACGTTTCTCTCAACAACTGACAAACCGCTCGAAACCTGAATTCCGGACTTAACCATGCCTAATTGGTGTACCATCGTTTATTGAGATTATGACAACCTTCCAAGTTTCTATTGATTTTCGATTTTTTTTTTCTAACCTGTTGTCTTTAGTACACCTTAATCCATTGGAGTCATGGGCCTCGATATTAATCAGGAGATGGACCTCTAAAGTGTTTTAAGACCAGATGTTATTCTTTAGATTAGACAAGTCTTCGTTATCTATTCTCAGGCCTACATCCATGTCCTCAAATCTGATCCAATCTCTTGTAGTTTGGTTGTTAAGATTGTCCCAGTCGTGAAAGCCTTTGGTCTGAATTCTGTTGTCCCTTTGAATCCTTTTTTTTTCTTGATCTCTACACTTATAGCAATCATGAACTAAATAGAGTCAAGCATTTCTCCCCTCTCTCTCTCTCTCTCTCTCTCTCTCTCTCGTTTAGTGCATAGGGATGTCTGCGTTCTTCGACAGAATTTATATTGTGGCTTGTGCGCCCAATTCGAAAACTCAATCTGTACTAGGGCAAGGGATTGTCGTTATGTTGACTTGTGTCTCCTCTCTCTCTCTCTGTCTCTCTCTGTCGTTCTATAACTATATGTATGCCTTTTCTTGTCTGTACAAACCATTGGAAATTTCCTCAATGCTAAACTATATATAAAAGAAGACGAGACAATGGAGGAGCAACTATGATAAAATGAAAAAGCTTATGAAAACAAATACAAAAGGATCAATTGTTTGCGTCGAATCGAGACCCCGAAGCTAAGGAATCGTTCAGATAATTGACTTCACCTTTCTTTAGTCTTCTTTGAAAACTCCAATATTGAAATGAAAATCTAAAATCTAATTAACGCGACAATTTAAACTATCAATATTTCCTTAATGTGGTACTTAGAGAATCTAGTATTTGGAAACATCAGAGAAAAGATTACTTGGAGGTACCGTACACGGACATATATGTTTTTGGAATAGTAATTGTTTCTTTTGAGAAGTTTGAGATCTTCTAAACTGGAATGTGAGCTTGCTTTACAAAAAAAATCTCTAAAGCCAGTTTCCATTGATGTAAATATTGAATATCTAAAGACATATTTCCTTGGAGAAGGGAAAGTTGGCTATCAATTTTTCATTTGAATCAATTATCCACTTGTTTTCCGCAATAAATTTAGGTTTATCAATGTTTCAGTCAAGATCTCTTGTCAAGGTTTATGGAGGACTAGAAATGCAATTTTGGAAGAGAAGAGAAAGAGGTTTCCTATGTCCTCTCTATAATACCTTTTCCAGCACAGCATGGCATTGGATCTTTTTTTGCCCCTTGCATTGGCCGAGATCGCCGCATGCAGTATTTACCAATTCGACAATCACGTCCTTCATTTATCAAATCTCTCGAAACCTGAATTCTGAACTTTACGATGACTAATTCTGAATCTTCTAGACTGCTATTGAGTTTCGATTTTTTTATACCTCGTTGTAATTTCTCCGCCTCTATCCATTTTAGTGATAGACCTCGCTATTATTAAAGAGACGGACCTCGAAAGTGTTTCAAGAACTGGTGCTATTCTTAAAAATACACATGTCTTCATTATCTATCTTGAGGCTTACGACCATGTCCCCAAACTTCATCCAATCTCTTGAAAGCCTTGGGTATGAATTTTGTTGTCTCTTTGAATGCTCTCTTTTGTCGATATCCATAATAGTATCAAATCGGAATGAGGAAGAATCAAATATTTTTCCTCTCTTTCTTGGTTAATGCATAGGGATGTCCACGTTTGAGAACATCTATGTCAGCTATCTGGGCTTATCCTTTAAGTGGGGTGATGGTCCGTCGTTTTTCATGTATTTTCTGAGGATTATATAGATTGTCTTCAATGCTTGCCAACCTCATGCAAAACATGCTTGGTTAAGATACACGGAAGAGAACCATCAACGATATCCTCACTATCTACGGCGTACCCATATCAAAGAAACGCGATAAAGAGAGAAACAAGAAAGAGAGGTTAACGACTATTCCTCACGCATGATTATCACATCATTTAGAATTAGGTGAGGTTCTAGTCCCTCTTAACTGACCAATGACTGTTCAAGTGATTGAAAATAGGAACATCAACCTAGATTTTATCTATTTTCATGAGATCAAGCTTAACAATAAAGAACTTCCTAAGGGACTTCAAACAAGTTCATTACATCATATTTGGCTCTTCATATATCACGCTAGTGGGTATGCTAGTACAACAACAGGCTTCAACCACACTTACTACTCCTACTAAAGGGCTGTTTTCAAGATTTTAACCTTGGTTGAATTACTTCCTCCTGTTGGGGTTCTATTATTACAATCATGACCTAAAGAAAATTATTAATTAGAGATTCTTGGTTTCCATAGTTTTAGACATCATCCATAATGGTGTTGTCAAAAAGGCGTAAGCTCTCTGTGATAGATGGGAAGAAAAAGGTATGTTTATCGATGGTTTAGAGAAAGACCTGTGGGACCAATTAAAGCTTGAACATCATTTACGAGAGTTTAAGGAGCAACAATTTTCTTCGACAAACCCCTAGTTGCAGGAAGGCGTGCCAATCTAGGCTTAGTAGAGGATATATATATTGCGGAACATAATTTATAAATTGGGAATCCGCCCTCTCTCTCTATCAATGCTTGGCGATTGTTGTGTCAACTCACTAGTAAGTGGTTTTAATTTTAATCCTTACAGTGACCGCAAGTGGTTTTAATGTTAATACTTTCAACGAAATCAAATGTTGTATGGAAGAAGAAGATAGTGTGCTTATTATTAGTAACTCTTCTAGTAGATGTTGTTTGGATTATATGGCCTCCATTTTGACAATCACATATTAAGCATATTATGCATTTGTTAGATTTTCCTACAAAGGTAAATTGACTCTTTGTCAATCGGTAAAAACTCAAGATTTAATTGTCTCACAAATGAGCTCTTGAAGACATTCAAAGACAATCTTCCCCTTTCTTTTTGCTTGATTCAGCAATAAGCCTTGAGATTTGGTGCTCTTCTAGGTTGAGTAAACAAAGGTGTGACTACATATTAATAGAAAGAAGACAATAAATTTATGGCCCTTTAATTCTCCTTTCTTTTACCTTTATGCCGTTCATAATTTAAAGTGCGCATATGCACGCACACACACACACACATAAAAAACAAAAACAAATACAAAATTTGAAATAGAAAACCATCTCAACATAGACACACTCTCTTTTCACTTATGAATCACAAACTATTCCATCATAAGAATTTTATTGCTAGGTTACATCATTTCAAAATCGAGAATCTACAGTACACTGCGAGTAAATGTATAAGATTATTGTGTGTTTTATTCTTGTGTGACTCATTTGAAAGGTCAATTTTGAGCATTTCCATTGTAACTTGGGTGTCCATGTCATGAGATTTTATGGATGTATTGCGTTGTATGGAAAAATAATCCATGAACACTATTGGAGCCTTTTGACCTCCGCCAATATAGAAACATTGAAATTCATAGGAACCACATTTTATGATTAAGTCGCCATAATGCTCGAGTTGTGTTTGATGTAGTTCCTGAATGGAACATGGGATGCCTTATTTAAGCGTGCATTATTGAGCTTGAAATTTTGCTTATGTCTCCGAAATGAGTATATTTCTGCATTCACTATGTCACACAATCACAAATAATTGGCAACACCTCTCCTTATGGGCATGAGGGGAACCTTGGGTGACTGCTCCACCTAACGGGGTCCCATGGAAAACAATGGAGCTCAAAAAAGGTTCCAAACAAGCTATGAACAAGGACAAGAATGATAGAAGCAAAGAATATTCGAACATCAAGCTTACACTATGCGTGAGGTGGATTTGATCTACATCAAAAGCTGTTGCTTAGATTACATAGAAAAAATATTCATTGAGGCCTTCTTTTACTTATGCTCATTTATTCAAATTTTCTAAAATATTTCCCATGGATCATTTACCATTGAGAAGTCATAGAGCTTTACACATGTAAAAGGATAAAATCAAATCCAAATTCCACGAATATTTGGTCTCTGAGTGGCAATCAATCAATCAATGTATCACCTAAAAGTAGATCAAATTAGATCTTCACTTTTCCTAGGTTGTAGGAAAGTGAATTGATTCCCTCCAACAACTAATCTTGACTTCATTTGATATCAAAATCCACTTTTAGAAGTCATGGAGCACTTCAAGAGACTATATAAATACTGCACATCACTTGTACATTACATGGGAGAAATACAGATACACTTGTGGGCATCATTGTCTTGCTCCTTTGTTTTTCTACATCCTCTTCTCTAACAACACTAAGCTTCTAGAGGTTGTTGCTCTCTCTCCATAGATTCAAATTGGATGCATTAACACTCCTTCAAAAGGTATTCATGTCTTGCTTATTTGTATAAATATTCAAAGCATTTGGTTAGTAGATTGGAGAAATTTTAGTTTTTCAATCCCTAGGTCTATCTCTACACATTCCTGAAAATATAAAAGGTACCACTATTGAGTGTCTGGCTCATTCCAAAAGCATATTTTACTGATTTCTTGTACTCTTGTGCATTCTATACACTTAAATCTATGTGTATAACTCCTCCAAAAGGATCATTTCTATTTTGAATCATGCTGGCCGCTATGAGCATTTGAAGTTGATTGTCTCATCCAAAGATAGTAATATTTTTTAGCTAATCAATGTGCAAACATATTTCTTTTGTATCCACTCTTTATCCTTGATGGTTTAAAGTACATAGTGCATTTTATTGCACATATTGCATGCTTATAATTTTGAGTCTTCATAAGCTCAATGGCTGTTGTTGTGTGAGTTGGTTGGACTGATCTTGGTTGTTGCAACTCACTTTTCTACCTCCTACAAGTTTCTCCAAGTTCTTTTAGTGGTATCAAAGTTAGATCAAGATGGGTGAAAACGTCCCCCCAATGATTGAGAAGCTCAAGCGACACAAGTATGTGGCTTGGGAAATTAGAATGGAGGCCTATGTGCAGGGTACAAATATTTCTGTAATAGTAGGAGGTGATGAAGTTATGCCTATTCCAAGATCCAACGGAGGACCTACACAAGAGGAGACAGATAAGCTCACACTTTGGTGCATAGGAAATGCTGAAGCAAGGTCATACATACTAAAATCTATCTCTTATTTTTTGTTACCACATTTTAGAGGATGCAAGACATTGTAAGACACTTGGGATGCCCTAGAGACTTTCTTTTCTGCTAGTATCAAAGCAAGAAAGAATCATCTTTGGAACGAGCTCAACCAAATGAAGAAGATACCTAAACAAACCACCATAGAGTTTGTTACCACAGTCAAAGAGGTTGCGGGTAAGTAAGCATCCATTGGAGAGCAGATTGAAGAAGAGGCTACCATGAGACAAATTCTCAATGTGATTTGAAGTGATAAGCAATCAGCATCCTCCATCAGAGCTTATGATCTCATTGTGGATGTGCAAACTCTAGACATCAACATATTTCGATCACAATAATTCAACTACTGCTCTATATGGACATAAGAAGGGAAAGAAGTTGAAAGGAAAGAAGAAGGAAGAGGATGAAGAGGAGACTTCCCAAGCCAACTTTGCAATTAAGAGCAAGTGGAAAAGGAAGAAGAAAGGACCAGAGCATGACAAATACCAAAAGTCAGAATGTTCAACCTTCTTCCATCTGTGATAAGTGCAACCACAACACTCAAAGTTGTTGATTCAATGGGGAGACCTAGAAAGCAGTGGAAAAGGTGGATATCACAGCAATGGAGGCAAAGGTGCACAAAACTTGAGCAATAATAGTATTAGAAAGAACTTGAACAACTATTCAGGAGATCCTGTACATGAAGAATCATTGCTTCAAATAAATCTAAGCCACAAAGAACCTAAAGAAGATGATCATTTGTTCCACATAGATTCAAGATGTTCAAATCATGTTGCAGACAACATTGCACGTCTATTAGATTTAGAAAGTCCAAAGCAAAGATATGAAGTTCAAATAGGGGATGACACAAAGCACAATGTGGAGAAGATTGGTAATGTCAAAGGTTCCAATGGCAAGACAAACATTCTTAGTAAGGTTCTCTATGTACCCACTATAAATAGAAACCTAATAGGTGTAGGCCAACTAGTTGAAAAAGGCTTGCAAGCTAGGTTCACCCAACATGGAGTTTTTATGGTATATCCACGTCAAGGCTTTAAGAAGATAGCTAGAGATTAGAAGCATGGTAGGCTCTTTACTTTTGACGTAGGAGAAACCAGGAACATCATTAAGTTATCTTTTGAGTCTAAAACCCTAAGTGAGCTTGAGCTTTGGCATAAGAGACTTGCTCATGTGAATGAAAGAACCTTGAAGGATATATATGGAGGGATCAAAGTGTTCTTGGACTACAAAACATATCAAAGCAACACATAATGGATTGGTGTGATGCATATCGAATTCGAACGGCGCAAAGACAACCATTCAACCACAAAGGCTACACCCACAACAAGGTATTGGAATTAGTACATAGAGATGTATGGGGACCAAGGCAAGAACATTTATTGGCAAGGGAAAGGTATTATGTCTCATTTATTGATGACCATAGTAGATGGACTAATCTATATTTTATCAAGAGTAAAAATGAAGTATTTGATTGCTTCAAAAAATATCGAGCACATGTGGAGAATCATACAGGTAGATCACTCAAGAAGCTGAGATCTGGTGGAGGGGGAGTATACGTCTCCAAAGAGCTTGATGCGTTCTTGTAGGATAAAGGTATCAAACAGGAAGTGACTATCACGTACTCTCCTCAACTGAATGGAATTGCATAGAAGAGAAACAAGACATTGGTTGGATCATCCAGAGAAATGCTTGAAGATTAAGAGGTTGACACAATATCTATGGGTAGAGGCTATTTCACTTGTTTTATACCTTTTCAATAGACTAGCATTCCAATCAGTTCAGCATATGATTCCTTATGAAGCATGGATGTAAGAAAACCTAGTCTTGAAGATTGAAAAGTGTTTCGTTGTGTAGCTTATGTTCATGTACCATAAAAAAAAAGAGGTAAGCTAGATGAAAGGGAACAAAGGCAATATTTATTGGCTATGACTCAACTCAAATGGGTTACATGTTCTATAATCCTTCAGCCATGCAATTCAGTACAAGTAGAGATGTTGTGTTTGAAGAACACAAGTCTTGGTATGATTAAGATAAACAAAAGGTAAGTCTGCCATGTGATCTTGATTCTAATTGTCATCAATTTGGAACCAAGCACGATACACTGCTCCATGACCCAAGAAGTGATACAAATGATGTCCAAGATGAAAGGGAAAAGGATTACAAACTATGGAAGTCAAGAGGCAAAGCGACACTTGGGATTTGGTTCCAATGTCATCCAACCAAAAGATCATTGGTTGCAAATGGGTGTATAAAGTTAAGAGAAACTCAGATAGATTTGTTTGCATATACGAGGCAAGATTAGTTACCAAAGGATGCTCATAGAAGCATGGTATAGACTATGGGGAAACATATTCAATAGTTGCAAAGATGACTACAATCACAACATTGATAAGTGTAGCTCCTGCAAGAAATTGGAGACCTCAACTTGATGTAAAAAATACATTTTTAAATGGTTGGATACATCAAGAGGTATACATGTCACAACCTCAAGCTTTTAAAGACCCTAATCATACATCTTATGTTTCGGGGCTCAAGAAAACATTGTATGGATTGAAAACAAGCTCCACGAGCTTGGATTTAGAGGTTGGTTACATAACTTCAAGATCAAGTGTTCAAACCTTGCACCTCAGATCCATCTCTATTCATCAGAAGGGATCACAACGAGGTTATCTATCTATGTGTACATGTAGATGATATTATTGTGATAGGTGATGATCTAAATGGCACTCAAAGGATCAAGAGATACATACTAGAAGAGATCAAAATCAGTGAATTAGGTGAGCTCACATATTTCCTAGGTATGTGAGTGATTTATAAAGATGAAGGGATGTATCTAACTTACATAAGATACATTTAAGTTCTACTTCTCAAGTTAAGACTAGAAAACACAAAGCTTCTAGGTACACCTTTGGAGATGAATCATAAACTTAGTGTTTATGACGGTGAGAAAATTGAAGACATTAAAGAATATCAAAGCTTTGTAGGTAGCTTTATATATGGTACTCCTACAAGATGTGATATATCATATAGTGTGGGGGTGCTTACTCAGTTCATGCACTCACCCAGATGCCCACACTTGGATGCTGCAAAGAGAGTACCCAAGTACCTCAAAGGAAGAGCTCATGAACGTATATTCTATCCTTACTCTTAAGATTTGGATATTAAAATCTATTCAAATGCAAAATGGGAAGGAGCTAAGGATGATAAAAGAAGTTCCTCTAGTTCCTTAGCATTTGTAGGTTCAAACCTAATGTTATGGAGTTCCAAGAAGCAACTAACAATTTATTTATTCTCAATTGAAGAAGAGTCCAAAGGTTTGACCATAGCAACTCAAGAGGCAATATGGTTAAACACATTGTATATAGATTTGGGACTTGTGAGTTCCAAACCTCATATATTTTGGAGATAATCTAAGTTCCATGCATCTATCCACAAACTGCATTTTTGATACAAGAACCAAATAGATAGAGTTTCATTACCACTTCATCAGAGAGAACCTCATGGCAAAGGAGATTGACATTTCTTTTGTTCCATTTGAAATGCAAGTAGTAGATATGATGAGGCAGGCACTTGATGGAATAAATCTTTGCAGATTTAAATTAATGGCATGTATTCAACCTCTTAGAGAATGAAGACTCAAGCATACTTGAGCTTGAGGTGGAGCTTTTGAGACATCAAGCTTACACTATGTTGAAGTGGATTTGATCTACATCAAAAGCTATCACTTGGATTACATTGAAAGAATATCCATTGAAGGATTCTTTTAACTATGCTCATTTATTATATTTTTGTAAAAGATTTTTCATGGATCATCTAAAATTGCAAAAATCTAGACATTTACACATGTAAAAGTATAAAAAGAGAGGCAAAAATCCAAGAATTTTGGTGGTTGAGTTGCAATTAGTCAATCAATCAATCACCTAAAACTAGATCAAACTAGATCTTCAGTTTTCCTAGATTGTAGGAAAGTGACTTGATTCCCTCCAAAAACTAATCTCGCTTTGTTTTGAATTCAAAATTCAATTTCAGAGGTTTTTGAGCACTTCAAAATTCAATTTCAGAGGTTTTTGAGCAGATAAGGAGCCTCTTTGTGTATGAAGGATCCTTAAAAAGTCAGCTATATCTACAACTAGTGAAGCAATATCCCCTCTACCTCCTTTGAATTTATGCATTGATTTAGGTGCGACTGCACTCTCAAAAGAAAAGCATAGGAGAACATTAGACTTCTCCTCAGATACGTCCGAGGAAACACTACTGCAACTAGGGGATCTCTCTCATTTACTCTCCAAACTCAATATCAGGTTCCCTACCTTCAAGGGATAAGCTTATGAGGATGCTCATGATCATGTGAGAAGTTTCATCTCCTTATGCCCTGGATGAGGTATGCAGAATAGACAGGATGCAATGCTAGTACACTTCCCATCCACAATGGAAGGCCTTGCTCACAAATGGTACAGTCAATATGTAGATGGCCATTTTGCTACATGGGAGGATGTGAAGATGGCATTCTCACAAACATTTCAACCAAGTGACTCCTTGGAAAGAGCTCTAGATCAGCTAGAGAACCTAAGGCTAAGATCAGATGAATTCTTTCATGAACTTGACACTAGGACAAAAGCACTTGTTGCACATCTGCCACATGCTCCAGGTGATTTCTTGGTTAAAAAATGTATAGAAAAAGCTCTACCTAGGTCATCTCAGCACATGAGTCTCTCAGATTGGATGCAACCCTTAATAATTTTGTTGCAGCAACATCACACATTGAAGAAGCTAGACAACATTTTGAAGGGAAACACAACCAAATTATGCTGCAGAACTATACCCTATTGGGCAACTAAGGAAAGAACTGGAGGCATTAAGAATGCAGCAAAATCACCTAGAAGAGAAGGTCTTGCCATCACTGTTGCGTCGCACTGATGATGAGGTAGCCCAACTCCGTTGTGAATTAGAAGATTTGTGGACCACTCAAGATATAAGAAGGCTGATTTGGTGTACAATATGTAACAACAGTGGGCATTCCAATGAAAATTGTCCTAATAGGGTAAGTTGTCAATTGTTTGGAAAGGATGGCCATGAAGCTATAGACTTGTTTTCGGCCGCCGGATTGGAAGTTGTATAACTGAATCTTTTTTCGCACGCGCGAAAGGTTGTTACGCAGACACCTTGTAATCTTTATATAAAGCAATGAAAAAGAGACGCAGCGTGACGTTCGTTGGATTCACCAGACTCTCTGTTGGGTGGTTGAGTGAACGCTACTGTGTTGTTGTTGAGCAATCCTGAGTATATTGTTCTTGTTTCTGTTTTGTTATCTGTTGATACCTGTCTGTTGGTGAGTTTCATAGATGTTCAAAAGATTATTCGACTGTGGTCTGAGCGAGGTATTCTCTGGAGTTTCTATGGCATTGTTCAATTAAATAGGTGTATCGTGGTGTCGCTCTTCTTGTAATACACCGTAACGTGCTGAGGAAATCTATGTAGTTATGGTAGTGTTTCTGGTATTCTGATCTGTATTGTGTTGTCTTTAGTGTTGAGGTCTATCTTCATACGGCAAAGATGAAGCTTTAGTAAGGGTCTTCCTAAGTTGCGTACTGAATCTTCAGCATTGTGTGTCTGGAACTATTGAGTCCTTCTGTGTCTTCAGTTTGGTTGATTGTGAGTGCTATTTGGTGAAGGTTGAACTACTGTTATTGTTCCTAATGTTACAGTAGTATATATACGGAAAAAGGTTCTGAGGTAACTCGGTATCACGATACTAATGGTCTCGTACAGTGTGTCGGTAGACTCTGGAAAAGTTAGCATGACGAACCGTAAAGATTGAGAAGGGTATGCCAATTCTTGATAGAAGTCTTGAATGTTGGTATATTGTGGTGTGAAGTTATTTTGGGAAACAAGCATAGGGCCTCTGTCTTTATAGACCCCTTCCACTCCCAAGAACCCAATTAAGTGTTTAAACGTGTTTTTGATAGTTAGTTTCGCGTTTAACGTTTAACACTAGCGCCGTCTCTGGGAAGGTGGCACTTAACTATGAGCAAGTGGCACCAGCGTATTGCAAATCGATTGTGAAAAGTGACTGAAGATTGTAAATCGACAGTAATAGTACGCGATTAGTACAAAAGATGATACATGCCGGTGACTCGATCCAGTGAAACGTATCCGAAGTACCAACAGCCTTGGGTACCTAATTTGCTGAGGACGCCTCCAGGAGGTAGAAGCGCAAATAGGTCTAACCTAGTTGTCAAAAAAGTGAAGAACCTTAGTAGTGATTCCGGCCATATTTTGGTGGAACGCACTACATTTCTGGCAGATTCTGGTGCGATTTCGGCATAGTCTGTCGAAGGTATAGTAACTCCAGAATCTACTGGGACACAGCATGAAGTTAGTTTAACACCATTAGGTAAAGATTCGAATTTTTTTACGAATAGAAACGTCTTGGCCAAAGAAATGAGTGAAGGAGAAAAAACACTTTGTTTTGGTGAAAAATTGACACCTTCCGGTGTTATTTCGGCACAAGTTACTGAGAATTCACAGTTTTTCGGTGACGGTTTACCATTTCTTGGTGAATCTTCTGTCTAGTCGCCGCTATTGGGAGTAAGCTTTCCTACATTTGACATCAAGAAGGAAGGTAGCTTGCTCGAAGCTGAGATTCAAAACATACTAAACAATATTATCGAGCCGGAAAGTACACAGGCTGACGATAGAGACTCGGACGGTTCACATATTCAGCCTCGGGATACAGAAGATAGTCATAACACAACCACCAGCACGATGAGTGGGCAACAACAACAACTATATCCAAACAGGTTGACTCCAACAGGAGTAACATACACTAAATTTCGAGGATTCCCAGGTGATGACCCCGATGCTCATGTACGCACATTTGAGATAAGTTAGGCAATGCTCAATCATCCACCTGATTCGGCATATAAAGCTATTGTCTTTCAGTCTACATTGGTTAATGAAGCAGCCAGATGGCTTACAGAATATGATATTAACCACTTCGGCACCTGTAGAGGAGGTATTGGGGTATCCACTTTTAACAAAAGTAGAGATTAAAGATTAACACATCCAGTACGTCGCCTACTCAAGGGGGGTTCTCTTTAGGGAAGTATACCCTTTAACATTTCTGTGAGCGGGTAGATAACAAGGATTGCACAGAGTGGTACATACTTCAGAAAATATGAACAACAATTGACCAAGGAAGACCATACACTTCTTGATTCGATTCAGATGATTACAAGATTTGTCAAGGAAACGCTCAAAACTAATGCTCAGAGCTTCATGGCACTCTATGTAGATAAACACAGATCAATACAAATGGTGAAGGAATTGCTCAAGAGAATAGAGCTTAACACCAATACTGACTCACAGAAAAGAAAGAAAATCCAAGGCACTCTCTTACACTATAGTGCTCGTAGCCCTCCACTGAGAAGCCTACCCTCTGTATCCACACTATAGAGTAGCTCCTACAATAGGCTTGAAACCACCAAGTGCAAGAGAGGACTTCTTCACGTATACACGCATCAATGTAACTCCAAAAATGTACCCCAATTGTGTGTACCCAAATGAGCAAAAATCCCTTGTTTTTAAAGGCCTCAATAGGCCAAGAGAGCCTTGCCAAATCTTCACGTCCTCTGATCACGCGCCGGTTGATTACCCAAAATTGAAGGGGTAGGTCAATTATTCCCTTGATTTGAATTGGATCCTCAAAAATAGGTAGTCACTGAGAATGGTTGGCGGCAACATCTGTTTATCCACTTTTACTTTTAACAATTCACTTTTACCTCTTCACCTGCCATCTGAGATTCTCATTTTCCGGGAGATTCAATTGAAGCCGATTGGTCCAACTGCTTGTCCTCATGGAAAGGCCCATGAATAGCATCTAGGTCATGCCTTGAATTTTTGAACAGAAGGTCATATCTAGGTGTGATATAGACTCCCTTCTGAAGATCAAGAAGAGCCTCTGTATGAAGCTGTCGAGTGTGGCCCTCAGTTTTCACGAACAATGTCTTCATTTACTAGCAAAGAGCCAAGCCGTTCATATGCTTCCATTATCTCATGATCTTCCACATCTTCATAGCCTACTTGAAGAATTCTGGGTCCATTCTCAGAGGAACAGAAACACTCTTCTCTTTCTTTCTCGGTGATACCGGGCCGTATGTGTCTGGGTGTGTGTGTGGGTGTGGGTGTGTATGAGAATATGCAGGTGTGTGCGCATGTGAGGGTACGTGAATGCAGGTGTGAGTGCAGGTGTGTTTTAGTGGGTACGTGTGTGTATGTGAGGATGTGTGTGTAAGTGTGGGTGTGTATGTGAATGAGTATGTGTGTGTGTGGGTGTGTGTGTGTGAATGAGTATGTGTGTGTATGATGGTGAGGGGGCGGTTGTAAGCGGGATTGGCGGGTGTATGTGGGGGAAGGTGGGGGAGGGTGGAGGAGAGGGGAGGCGGGAGCTTGCGGGGGTATGCGGAGGGGGAGGGCGGAGGAGAGGGGAGGAGGTGGCTTGTGGGGGCATGCGGAGGGGCAGGGCAGAGGTGAGGAGAGGAGGAGGGGGTTTGTGGGGGCTCGTGGGGGCATGTGGAGGGGGAGGGCGGAGGTGAGGAGAGGAGGTGGCTTGAGGGGGCTTATGGAGAGGGAGGGTGGAGGTGAGGAGAGGAGGTGAGGGTTCGTGGGGGTTCGTGGGGGCATGTGGAGGGGGAGGGCGGAGGAGAGGGAGGCGGGAGCTTGCGGGGGTATGCGGAGGGGGAGGGCTGAGGAGAGGGGAGGCGGGAGCTTGTGGGGGTATGCAGAGGGGGAGGGCGGAGGAGAGGGGAGGAGGTGGCTTGTGGGGGCATGCGGAGGGGGAGGGCGGAGGTGAGGAGAGGAGGAGGGGGTTCGTGGGGGCATGTGGAGGGGGAGGGCG
This sequence comes from Ceratopteris richardii, assembly GCA_020310875.1. Taxonomy (NCBI): domain Eukaryota; kingdom Viridiplantae; phylum Streptophyta; class Polypodiopsida; order Polypodiales; family Pteridaceae; genus Ceratopteris; species Ceratopteris richardii. The sequence goes on along the minus strand of MU262589.1, from coordinate 31,590 downwards.
GAGGTGAGGAGAGGAGGTGGCTTGAGGGGGCTTGTGGAGAGGGAGGGTGGAGGTGAGGAGAGGAGGAGGGGGTTCGTGGGGGTTCGTGGGGGCATGTGGAGGGGGAGGGCAGAGGAGAGGGGAGGCGGAAGTGTAGAGGAGGTACTGGGGTATCCGCTTTTAACAAGAGTAAAGATTAAAGATCAACACTTCCAGTACGTCGCCTACTCAAGGGGGTTCTTCTTTAGGGAAGTATACCCTTTAACATTTCTGTGAGCAGGTAGATAACACGGATTGCACAGAGTAGTAAATGCTTCAGAAAGATATGAACAATATATGACCAAGGAAGACCGTACACTGCTTGATTCAAATCAGATGATTACAAAGTTGGGCAGATGACGATGCTCAAAAGTGTAACTTAGGGCTAACAAGTCACCCTAAAAGTAAATAACTCCAATACAACAGATTCTTCCCATCAGCATAAGGGCCAATGATATGCAGAATAACTTAGAACAATACAAAGAATTCCTCAAGAGGATAGAACCTAATCAACAACACTGACTCACAGAAAAAATAACCCCAAGCTACTCTCTTACACTATAGTGCTCATAGCCCTTCACTGTGAAGCCTACCCTCTGTATACACGACAGAGTAGCTCCCACAGTAGACTTGAAACCACCAAGTGCAAGAGAGGTCTTCTGCACGTATACACGAACCACTGTATCTCTAAAACTTGTACCCCAAATGAGCACAAATCCATTGTTTTTATAGGCCCCAATAGGCCAAGAGCCTTGCCGAATCTTCACGTCCATTGATCACGCGCCGGTTCATCACCCAAAATTGGAGGAGTAGGTCAAATATTCCCTTGATTTGAATTAGATCCACAAAAATAGGTAGTCGCCGTGAATGTTTGGCGGCAACATTTGTTCATCCATTTTTACTTTTTACCCTGCAAACTTTTCTTCTTTTTACCTGCCATCTGAGGTTCTCATTTTGTGGTTTTGCTGTTTCACATAACCTTCCGAATATTAGAAAAACAAATTCTAGTCATATCCAACCAGGTTAATCCTTCACTTGACTATCTGAGTGTGGAAGCCTCTGCTTTTCGCTCATGTTTTCTTTGCAAAAGTGGACCTCTTATGACTGGTCTTTCCTCTGTCTGCACCGTTACTTCTTGCTCCGACAGATATCCTTTTCTGGACAATCTTCTTTGATATGTGTGGGTGTGCATGTGTGTACGTGATGGTGTGTGTGTGTGTGTGGAGGTATGTGTGTGGGTGGGTGTGTGCGTGCAAGGGGGCGCATATGTGCAATTGAAGGGGGTAGGTGTGGGTGTGCATTTGAGGATGTGGGTGTATGTATGTGAGTGGGTGTACATATGCGTGTATGTGAGGGTGTATGTCTGCATGTATGAGTGTATCTGTGTGTATGTGTGCATGTGGGTGTGTGTGTGCATGTGTGGGTGTGTGAGTGTATGTCTCGGTGTGTGTGTGATGGGTGGGTGTGCATGTGTGGAAGTGTGTGTGGGAGTGTGTGCATATGTATGGGTGTGAGAGTGTGTGTGTTTATGTGCGCGATTGTGCGTGAGTGTGTGTATATGTGTGTGAGTAGGTGGCGGGGCGGTGTGAGTGGGGGGTAGAGGCGGGAGGGGGTGGGGGAATGCAGAGGGCGGAGGGGATAGGTGGAGGAGGGGAATTGCAGGAGGGGTTGGGGGAATGCGGAGGGCGGAGGAGGTGGGGGAATGCGGAGGGCGGAGTGGGGAAATGCGGAGGGCGGAGGGGATAGGTGGAGGAGGGGCTTGCGGGAGGGGGTGGGGGAATGCGGAGTGCGGAGGGGGTGGGGGAATGCGGAGGGCGGAGGGGGTGGGGGAATGGGGAGGGTGGAGGGGGTGGGGGAATGCGGAGGGCGGAGGGGGTGGGGGAATGCGGAGGGCGGAGTAGGGGAATGCGGAGGGCGGAGGGGATAGGTGGAGGAGGGGCTTGCGGGAGGGGGTGGGGGAATGCGGAGGGCGGAGGGGGTGGGGGAATGCGGAGGGCGGAGGGGGTGGGGGAATGCGGAGGGCGGAGTAGGGGAATGCGGAGGGCGGAGGGGATAGGTGGAGGAGGGGCTTGCGGGAGGGGGTGGGGGAATGCGGAGGGCGGAGGGGGTGGGGAAATGCGGAGGGCGGAGGGGATAGGGGGAGGAGGGGCTTGCGGGAGGGGGTGGGGGAATGCGGAGGGCGGAGGGGGTGGGGGAATGCGGAGGGCGGAGGGCTGCAGGTGGCGGGGGAGGTAGGTAGCGGAGGGCGGAGGCCAGCGGGCGGGGGAGGAGAGAGAAGGGAGGGGGGCTGCAGGTGGGTGGTGCGGAGGCCAGCGGGCGGGGGAGGAGAGAGAGAAGGGAGGGGGGAGAGAGAGAGGAAGAGAGAGAGGGAGATAGAAAGAGAGAGAGAGAGAGAGAGAGAGAGAGAGAGAGAGAGAGAGAGAGAGAGAGAGAGAGAGAGAGAGAGAGAGAGAGAGAGAGAGAGAGAGAGCGAGAGAGAGAGAGAGAGAGAGAGAGAGAGAGAGAGAGAGAGAGAGAGAGAGAGAGAGAGAGAGAGAGAGAGAGAGAGAGAGAGAGAGAGAGAAAAAGGGAGGGGTTCACACGCGGGGAAAAGAGAGAGAGAAAAAGGGAAAAGAGGGAGGAGGAAAGAGAGAGAGAGAGAGGAAGAGAGGGGGAGAGAGAGAGAAAGAGAGAGAGAGGGGGGAAGAGAGGGGGAGAGAGAGAGAAAAAGAGAGAGAAAGAGAGAGAAAAAGAGAGAGGAAGAGAGAGAGGAAGAGGGAGAGGAAGAGAGAAAAAGAGGGAGAGAGGGACCGAGAGAGAGAGGGAAAGAGAGAGAAAGGGAAAAGAAAAAAGGGGATAGAGAGAGATAGGTATCAAAACAACCGAGGTAGCAAAGAAAAGATGACAGCAATCGACTGCTCAGAACTCAAATATATCCGTGTCAGAGCACTTGAACACTTCCTGAAGCTTCATCCCAAGGCATCTGAGAGTTTCCGACCTCTACAGACCCCCACATCAAGCTTTTGCACCGTCTCGGTGCAATAACTCCTTTATATGCTTATTTCAATGAGATTTAGCTGCAATTACTGAAAAGAAACATGGTATGTACAAGGGATAGAATGCTTCCACTTTGTCCTAGTTCCGATACTTCTTCACCCTGGAGATGTTGACGAGGGGCATCCTTTTACCCTGCAGATCTTCCAGATGCACTGCACCATGTGGCAATACCTTGATAACCTTATATGGTCCTGACCATTTGGGGGCCAATTTAGTTGAAATTGCCGGGACTTGATGCACTAAAACCATGGACCCTTCTTGAACTTCATTCGATCTCAGATACCTGTCATGTAATTTCTTGCGCTCTTCTTGTGTTACCCGAAGTTTCTGCATTGCCCCTTCTCTGTACTCTTCTAATGCCACCAATCTCTGAATGGGGGGTTGAATGCCAATGGTTTTGATTCCTAGTTCCTTTCTGATGATGAACTCGAATGGTGCCAATGCTTCTTTCCCATATACTAACCGAAATGGAGTTTCGCCTGTGGTTCCCCTCTTCGTGGTTCTGAAAGCCCAAATTGCACCAATCAGTGCTAGCGGCCAAGAGCTTTGATGATCGAAAGATAATTTGCGAAGCAATCCAATCAAAATCTTATTGGAACTCTCTGCTTGGCCATTTGCCCTTGGGTAATAGGCACAAGATTTTTTATGGAAGATTTTGTACTTGCCAAATATAAACTGGAGCAATTGATTTACAAAATGTGTGCCCCTGTCTCTAGTAATTTCCAGTGGGCAACCAAATCTTGAGAAAATACGTTTATACATAAATTTAGCTACTGTTAAAGCCGTGCAGTCCACAGTAGCTTTAGCCTCTATCCATTTAGTGGCATAGCATGTGGCCATCAAAATATACTTTTTTCCTCCAGGTTGACCAGTTGGACTAATTGGTCCTATGAAATCAAGACCCCATCGTTCAAATGGGAGCCATCCTGTAGATATGACCAATGGTTGGAAATTCAATCTGGTTGGCGCGGGAGCACACCTCTGGCAGATGTGGCATTCTTTTGCAAACTTGATGGCATCCTTGAAAATATGAGGCCACCATAAACCTTTGTGGATGATTCTATGAGCCAATTCTTCCCCCCTTAGATGTCCTTCACAGTGTGCAGCTTCCAGCAGAAGATTTACCTCCTCTGGATAGACACACCTTCTCAATATGTCATCCTGACAGTACTTATATAAATTTCCATTTATAAGAGAATATGCTTTGGTTTTCAGGAGCAATCTTCTCTTTTCTACAGGTGTCAAGTGTTCTGGGATCTTTCGAGTAGTGTGAACATGAAGAATTTCATGATACCAACCTATCCTAATTGCTACTAGAAAAAGATTGCTATCCACCAACTCATCATTAATACCTGTTGCCTTTTCGCTCATTGCCATCCTAGACACTTGATCTGCCATGTAGTGCTCTTTTCCTGGCTTAATATGAATATCAAAATTAAATTCTTGAAATAGGAGTAACCATCTCCAAATCCTTCCAGCTACTCTAGGCTTGTTTATCAAATACTTCAAGGGCTGATGATCAGAGATAACAATGAAATGTACCCCAAGGAGATAATGTCTAAACTTCTGAAGAGCAAATACGATAGCCAAACCTTCTCTTTCCGTTGTACTGTAATTTCTTTCAGCTTGGTTGAGTAGTCTGCTTGCATAAGAGATAGGTCTATCCACTTTGTGAGATGATGGTTGAGCTAGAACTGCACCAACAGCATGAAGACTAGCATCTGTATGCACATGAAATTCCAATGACCAATTAGGAACACTTAAAAGTGGAGCAGTACATAGCCTCAATTTTAGTTCACAAAATGCTTTCTCGGCTTCAGCACTCCATGAGAAAGGGATCTTTTTACTGGTAAGCCTTGACAAAGGTTTAGGAATTTCTGAATACATCCTAATGAGTCTTCTGTGATACAATGCATGGCCCAAGAAACTTTGCACTTCCTTTGGGTTTTGTGGAATTGGCATGGAAAGAATAGCTGTAACCTTTGTAGGGTCAACAGCTATACCTTCTGCAGATACTATGTGACCAAGAAGAGTGCCCTTAGTGACCAAAAAGTGACATTTATCAGGATTCAATTTCAAACCTGTTTTAAGACATTGCTCAAAAATTTCTTTTAGATTTTCCAAATGGTCATGGAAATCTTGAACTGCTGCCCTTCTATCTGTACCTGAAAATACTGAAAAGTCATCCATGAAAATGCGTAGAAAGGTTGTTAACCATTTGCCCAATATCAGATACATCGTTCTATTAAATGAAGCCGGTGCATTCTTCAAACCAAAAGCCATTCGAGTATAGACATAAGTGCCCCAAGGAGTGACAAAAGCTGTTTTGTCCCTATCATCAGGATGGATCACTATCTGATTGTAGCCACTGAAACCATACAAGAAACTATACAAAGTGTGACCAGCTACCTCTTCAAGTACTTGCTCTGTGAAGGGCTGAGGAAATCCATCTTGAATAGTCACTTTATTCAAAGCACGGAAATCAACACATACCCTTATTTTTCCACTATTTTTCTTCGGCACAATAACCATAGAAGAAAGCCACCTGGAATGTTCTACTGGCACAATTATACCTGCTTCTTCTAGTTTTGTAATCTCTGCCTTTACCGCCTCTGCATACTTCGGATTGAGTCGATATGGCCTACTTCTTACTGGCGCGGCTCTCTCAACTAAGGGTATCCGATGTAACCCAAGCTCTTCTAGTATTCCTGTTAAATCTTTGTAGGACCATGCGAAGACACTTTTGTAAGTAAAAAGCAAAGAAGTTACCTTTTGTAGCAAAGGAGGATAATGCCACAACCAGGATGCCAAGTGAACTATTTGAGGGTTCTCTTCATCCCCTAAATTTACTTCTTGAACCAATGTTTCAGAATTGGTCTTGCTTGAGAAATCATCTCCACTATATGCAGGAGTGGATTTTAATTTATATTCTGCAACATGTTCTTTCATCCAACCTTGAGGTATATCTGCAAAAGGAAGATCTTCTCTGCCCTTAGGTTCAAAATCTTCCCTCTCTCATACTTTTATATTGGTAGCCTCTTCAAAGATTGTATTTTCCTTCAGTTGCTCATTCTTCAACACCTTGTGGTCTTCATTGCCCTTTTCTGTAATTTCCTTATCTGCAACCTCTTCCTCAATTTCATTGATCTCCACTGTGCAACACTCTGCACTTCCCATCATCCAATTTAACAATGTATCATCTTCTTGAGGTAGAGAGGGCATTACCTGAGTATCCACAGTATATCCAGTGGTTTTTCCTGAGTTGAATCCCTCTTCCAAATGTAATTGTAGTTGGCTATTGGCGCTTGTTGAAATCCATAGTTTGTTTTTCCCCCAATCTTGCAAAGCTTTTGCTTGTCTTAGCCAAGGTCTCCCCAGGAGCAAAGGATAGGACGTCTCCTGTGGAAGTGCAATAACAACAAAATCCAACACAAAGTGGCAACCCTGTACTACCATCAATACCTTTTCAATAATGCCAAGTGGCGTAACCCGATGTTGATCTGCCAATGTAACCGTGAATGGTGCCAACTTGGTGGGGTTCAATTTCAGCTTCTTCATTGTAAAATCTGGCATCAAATTGATATCAGAGCCTCCATCTATGATCACACATGTAAGAGCTTCATCCTTTATACAAACTGATAATCTCGAACTTTGGTAGTCTGCTAAGGGTGCAGGAGGAAAATCAACCATGAAACCATCTATACTAGGTGATTGGACCAAGTGAGCAGTGTGTATAATCTTCAGTAAGTCACTTCTTATTTTTGAATCCATCCTTATAAGTTCATATAGACTAACCTTGTGATGAACACCTTTCAAGATCTGTTCAATGTTTACCTCCTGAGTGTTTTCTTGCAGACTTGTTGGTTGGCCCCTTAGAGAAGTAGTCATTTCTTCATAGGCTCCTTCAATTTCCACTTGGTCCTTCCATCCAGACTTCTTTTCTTCCTCTTTATCCTGAATTCCTTGTTGTTCCCCCCTAAGGTTTGCTGCTGCTTGCCTAGCTCTGGTCATCATGGGCATAGCAGAGGATGAAACAGCATAGGATTGAGTGGTTTTCCTTTCTTCATGTGGAGAGACTGCAATCATGTGGATTGGAGCAGGACGACCCCTTGGGCAATCTTTGGTATAATGATCCTTGGCCCATGGACAATGTTGACAAGGAGGTGCATCTTCTGGGAGGGAACACCTATTTTGCATGTGGCCGTACTCACCACAACGATAGCACATCAAAGGTCTATTATATCTAGGCTTTGCAGGCCTATTCTCCTCTCTGTTAGGTGTATTCGAAGTACTAGCATAGTATGAATCCAAATTTTGAGGGTTACCTTTCTGCTGTGTACCCTTGAGGTAGTAGCAATCTGTGGCTTCATGACCATCTTTTCCACAAAATTGACAGCTTACCTTAATAGGGCAATTAGCATTGGAATGTCCATTGTTGTTACAGATTGTACACCAAATTTGTCTCCTTATATCTTGAGTGGTCTTCAAGTCTTCTAACTCCCGGCGAAGCCTGGCTACTTCATCATCAGTGCGACGCAGTGGTGGCAAGACCTTCTCTTCTTGTTGATTTTGTTGCATCTTTAATGCTTCCAATTCCCTCCTCAGTTGCTCAATAGGATCCAGGTCTGCAGCATACTTAGGTTGTGTATCCCCTTCAAAATGTTTCCTTGCTTCTTCAATGCGTGATGCCGCTGCAACAAAATCATTGAGGGTGGCATCCAATCTAAGGGACTCACGAAGCTTCTGCTGAGATGACCTTGGCAGAGCCTTCTCTATCCACTTTTTAACCAAAAAGTCACCTGGAGCATGTGGCAGACGTGCAACAAGTGCTTTTGTTCTAGTGTGAAGTTCATGAAAAGATTCACCTGGTCTTAGCTTCAAATTCTCTAGCTGATCTAGAGCTCTTTCCGAGGAGTCACTTGGTCTGAATGTTTGTGAGAAAGCCGTCTTCAGAGCCTCCCAAGTAGTGAAATGGCCATCTGCATATTGACTAAACCATTTATCTGCAAGACCCTCCAATGTGGATGGAAAAAGTGCCAGCATTGCATCCTCTCTATTTTGCAGACCTCTTCCACGGCATAAAGAGATGAATCTCCTCACATGATCATCAGCATCCTCATAGGCTTGTCCCTTGAAGGTAGGGAATTTGATATTTAATCTGGAGAGTAAATGAGAGAGATCCTCCATTTGTACTGGGGTTTCTTCGGACGTATCTGAGGAGAAGTCTAGAGTTCTCCTATACCCTTCTTTGGACAATGGTGTCGCACCCAAATCAATAGACAAATTTAGGGAGGACAGAGGGGAGGTAGACTCGCTAGCCGTGGTTATTGTTAACTTGTTAAGGCTCCTTCGAACACGAAGAGATTCCTTATCTGCTCGTGTATGGGTCATGTACCTATTCGCAATTGCAATAGGGCAAAACACCTCTCACAGAAATGCAAAGGTCCTGCCGGGCGTACCAAACTGTAGAGGAGGTACTGGGGTATCCGCTTTTAACAAGAGTAAAGATTAAAGATCAACACTTCCAGTACGTCGCCTACTCAAGGGGGTTCTTCTTTAGGGAAGTATACCCTTTAACATTTCTGTGAGCAGGTAGATAACACGGATTGCACAAAGTAGTAAATGCTTCAGAAAAATATGAACAATATATGACCAAGGAAGACCGTACACTGCTTGATTCAAATCAGATGATTACAAAGTTGGGCAGATGACGATGCTCAAAAGTGTAACTTAGGGCTAACAAGTCACCCTAAAAGTAAATAACTCCAATACAACAGATTCTTCCCATCAGCATTAGGGCCAATGATATGCAGAATAACTTAGAACAATACAAAGAATTCCTCAAGAGGATAGAACCTAATCAACAACACTGACTCACAGAAGAAATAACCCCAAGCTACTCTCTTACACTATAGTGCTCATAGCCCTTCACTATGAAGCCTACCCTCTGTATACACGACAGAGTAGCTCCCACAGTAGACTTGAAACCACCAAGTGCAAGAGAGGTCTTCTGCACGTATACACGAACCACTGTATCTCTAAAACTTGTACCCCAAATGAGCACAAATCCATTGTTTTTATAGGCCCCAATAGGCCAAGAGCCTTGCCGAATCTTCACGTCCATTGATCACGCGCCGGTTCATCACCCAAAATTGGAGGAGTAGGTCAAATATTCCCTTGATTTGAATTAGATCCACAAAAATAGGTAGTCGCCGTGAATGTTTGGTGGCAAAATTTGTTCATCCACTTTTACTTTTTACCATGCAAACTTTTCTTCTTTTTACCTGCCATCTAAGGTTCTCATTTTGTGGTTTTGCTGTTTCACATAACCTTCCGAATATTAGAAAAACAAATTCTGGTCATATCCAACCAGGTTAATCCTTCACTTGACTATCTGAGTGTGGAAGCCTCTGCTTTTCGCTCATGTTTTCTTTGCAAAAGTGGACCTCTTATGACTGGTCTTTCCTCTGCCTGCACCGTTACTTCTTGCTCCGACAGATATCCTTTTCTGGACAATCTTCTTTGATATGTGTGGGTGTGCATGTGTGTACGTGATGGTGTGTGTGTGTGTGTGGAGGTATGTGTGTGGGTGGGTGTGTGCGTGCAAGGGGGCGCATATGTGCAATTGAAGGGGGTAGGTGTGGGTGTGCATTTGAGGATGTGGGTGTATGTATGTGAGTGGGTGTACATATGCGTGTATGTGAGGGTGTATGTCTGCATGTATGAGTGTATCTGTGTGTATGTGTGCATGTGGGTGTGTGTGTGCATGTGTGGGTGTGTGAGTGTATGTCTCGGTGTGTGTGTGATGGGTGGGTGTGCATGTGTGGAAGTGTGTGTGGGAGTGTGTGCATATGTATGGGTGTGAGAGTGTGTGTGTTTATGTGCGCGATTGTGCGTGAGTGTGTGTATATGTGTGTGAGTAGGTGGCGGGGCGGTGTGAGTGGGGGGTAGAGGCGGGAGGGGGTGGGGGAATGCGGAGGGCGGAGGGGATAGGTGGAGGAGGGGAATTGCGGGAGGGGTTGGGGGAATGCGGAGGGCGGAGGAGGTGGGGGAATGCGGAGGGCGGAGTGGGGAAATGCGGAGGGCGGAGGGGATAGGTGGAGGAGGGGCTTGCGGGAGGGGGTGGGGGAATGCGGAGGGCGGAGGGGGTGGGGGAATGCGGAGGGCGGAGGGGGTGGGGGAATGCAGAGGGCGGAGGGGGTGGGGGAATGCGGAGGGCGGAGGGGGTGGGGGAATGCAGAGGGCGGAGGGGGTGGGGGAATGCGGAGGGCGGACTAGGGGAATGCGGAGGGCGGAGGGGATAGGTGGAGGAGGGGCTTGCGGGAGGGGGTGGGGGAATGCGGAGGGCGGAGGGGGTGGGGGAATGCGGAGGGCGGAGGGGGTGGGGGAATGCGGAGGGCGGAGGGCGGAGTAGGGGAATGCGGAGGGCGGAGGGCGGAGTAGGGGAATGCGGAGGGCGGAGGGGATAGGTGGAGGAGGGAATTGCGGGAGGGGGTGGGGGAATGCGGAGGGCGGAGGGGGTGGGGAAATGCGGAGGGCGGAGGGGATAGGTGGAGGAGGGGCTTGCGGGAGGGGGTGGGGGAATGCGGAGGGCGGAGGGGGTGGGGGAATGCAGAGGGCGGAGGGCTGCGGGTGGCGGGGGAGGTAGGTAGCGGAGGGCGGAGGCCAGCGGGCGGGGGAGGAGAGAGAAGGGAGGGGGGCTGCAGGTGGGTGGTGCGGAGGCCAGCGGGCGGGGGAGGAGAGAGAGAAGGGAGGGGGGGAGAGAGAGAGGAAGAGAGAGAGGGAGATAGAAAGAGAGAGAGAGAGAGAGAGAGAGAGAGAGAGAGAGAGAGAGAGAGAGAGAGAGAGAGAGAGAGAGAGAGAGAGAGAGAGAGAGAGAGAGAGAGAGAGAAAGGGAGGGGTTCACACGCGGGGAAAAGAGAGAGAGAAAAAGGGAAAAGAGGGAGGAGGAAAGAGAGAGAGAGAGAGAGGAAGAGAGAGAGAGAGAGAGAGAAAGAGAGAGAGAGGGGGGAAGAGAGGGGGAGAGAGAGATAAAAAGAGAGAGAAAGAGAGAGAAACAGAGAGAGAGGAAGAGAGAGAGGAAGAGGGAGAGGAAGAGAGAAAAAGAGGGAGAGAGGGACCGAGAGAGAGAGGGAAAGAGAGAGAAAGGGAAAAGAAAAAAGGGGATAGAGAGAGATAGGTATCAAAACAACCGAGGTAGCAAAGAAAAGATGACAGCAATCGACTGCTCAGAACTCAAATATATCCGTGTCAGAGCACTTGAACACTTCCTGAAGCTTCATCCCAAGGCATCTGAGAGTTTTCGACCTCTAGAGGGAGCTTGCGGGGGTATGCGGAGGGGGAGGGCGGAGAAGAGGGGAGGAGGTGGCTTGAGGGGGTTCGTGGGGGCATGTGGAGGGGGAAGGCGGAGGTGAGGAGAGGAGGTGACTTGAGGGGGCTTGCGGAGAGGGAGGGTGGAGGTGAGGAGAGGAGGTGAGGGTTCGTGGGGGTTCATGGGGGCATGTGGAGGGGGAGGGCACAGGAGAGGGGAGGGCACAGGGTTCTATGCATCTAGTCGAAAACCGCATTTTTGATACAAGAACTAGATAGATAGAGTTTGTTTTCCTAGATTTTAGGAAAGTGAATTGATTCCCTCCTAAAACTAATCCCGCTTTGTTTTGAATTCAAAATTCAATTTCAGAGGTTTTTGAGCACTTCAAGAGTTTATATAAAGACTCCATCAACAACAGTAAGCCTGGAGAGGTTGCTGCTCTCTCTACAGAGCCCCAAACTAGATGTATCAACATGCATTGTAAATTTATTAGTGTCTAGTTTATGTGTATAATGTTTGAAAGCATTCAATTAAGTATAGTGAGAAAAATTGTAGTTTTTCTATCTCTTGGTCTATCTTTGCACATTCCTAAAAAATAGGAGGTACTATTATTGACTGTCTAGTACCTAACTTTGTCCCTTTGCAACTCAATTTTCTACCTCCTACAAGCTTCTCCAAGTTCTTTCAAAAAACACACACTACAATAGATCGGTCGAATAGCGAGGCTTTTACGGACAAAATTGAAGGTGCACATTTTCGCCCCTACATCGGTGTAGGTGTCGGTATGCATGTCAGAATTAAAGTGCTGGTATAACCGTCGGCATAACCATCGGTATAGTTGTCGCTATAGCCGTCAGTATAACCATCGGTATGACCATTGGTATTACGGATGCTCATATCCAAACGGTTATACGGACGGTTGTGCTAGGTGTACTGTTGCATATACCGGCCCCGACTAGGTGTACGGACGCTTATTTCAATGACCGTGCTACGAGGACCATCACTTAGACCGACGACCATATCTGCAAATTTGTTTTGTGTAGAGTGTGTTGTCTTCTGCTATAGAAACATTGCCATTATGTTTCTTAGCAAAAGACAGTACACTTTGCCCCAAAAAACTGAGTACAATACATGTGTACTCTAATCGCAACCAAAATATGATTTCCTAAAACAAAATATTATTGGGCACAAAAGAGATAATCAGAATGAACCATGAATCATGTACAAAAAGAGTTATATGTTTCATAAATGAAGCATGTACAAGAGTGTGGCAAACCACTCTCATATATGAGGCTTTTACAAAATGTGGCTAAGCACTGCCATATAAGAATCCAATACAAGATTTTGGTTTCCCACTACCATACACATGCAAAGAATGTTCCATATCAACAGTTCTGCAACAAAGAACATTCATGAAATGAGATAAGTTCACATGAGATTTAAAAAAAACAAGTAAAAAACAAGTTTATAAATTCATCAGCTCATCGCAAATGCTTCCATGAAACGATTGCACCGCATCCCACCAAGTCCTCCAATAGTGAAGTCAATCCATGATGATATCCATAAGCCTCCTCTTTTCGTGTTCGAGGATGACCAATTGCCAGGTCTTGCAACAAATATACAGAACCTTAGAGGAACATACATGAGAATCTTAACTCAAAAAATTTCAATAAACCAAATGGTACTTACAAGCTCGTGCGGAACCGTGTCAATTTTTGCCGTTGCCCCAACGTGATGGTCCAACCGTATCTAAATGTGTGGCTTCGGCATCTCGCTATTGACAATATAGGTCAAGAGTCTCCTACTCTTTATCGCGAATCATATCCCACTCCTTAGCATCTAGCCATATAGGCTTTGGTAAGCCTGCTCTAAAAGCAACACAAGCCTCAGATCCTCAATGGGATATAACTTCACGAGCGATGTGCTGGTTGGAACTCCTGATAAATCATCTCTATGATATAATTCTTTCGATCTTTATCTTATTCAGTCCATTTCAACATGATAGAGTGTTCAAACTGTATGGAGCAAAGCTATCATATACATGCACGCATTGATTTTCTGGCCACATCCATCACCGCAGCTCCATCTTGGATACTATACACCTTGAAGTCATCATAGTCATGAACCCCCGAAGGTGTATGTGGTGTTCCACGTGGTGTACCACATAGTGTACCTACATCTCAGGTACTCCTTCTAGGAGTAGAAGTGGGCAACACAACCTCTATCACACTGACTCCACAGCAGCCACCTCCTCAAGACCTATCTGTAGATCCACTCCTAGAACCTCCTGCTCCACAGCGTGACCTCGACCTATGAGACGGGCCAACACCTGTATCGCACTGATTTGTTGAATGCACATGTCTACTACTAGAGCCACTAGGAGAGGGCTAAAAGGATGGTTGTGGTGGAGTCATAAAGCTAGGAAACATACCTTCAGCCAGAGTAGCACCACCCGCAGGAGTGACACCGACAAGAGTGACACTGGCAAGAGTGACACCGGTGGAAATGACATCGGCATGAGTGAGACCGGTAGGATTGAAGTCACCAAGAGTGAGGCCAGGGGGAGTGCTACCACGAGCAATCCAATACTGTGACGTAGCAGCCATATACACGGGAGGTACCTAGGAGATGAACTCTAGCAACTACTCCTTTTGTTGTGGAATTGAGAGTGACTAGAGGACTCTCTCTAAGCATGCTCTATAACAAAAGAACTCAAAATAATTAGCATATGATAATAGAGGTAATATAGACAAATGGTAGTGTACAAAAGAACCTAGCAAAAAGAATAAACAAGAATTATTATGTATAAGTCTTTGATTCAAAACTTCTCCATTTTAGCATCCTCTTGGAGAGCCGATGCATAGAGAATATCTGTCTCTATCTGGACAACTTTTAAATCACTTGGTATGCTAGTTTCTTCCTCATCATCATATATTGCTTCATTCTCTATTTCCTCTTCTTCAATCACTTCTTCTTCTCGAACAAGGATCTCTTTCATGTTTTGGAAAATATAATTTCATGTTCCGTAATGCAAAATATACATTATCACGAAGTCGTCCTTAATTAAGAGAGAGATGATGAAACGGAAATCAATGAACTCAGAGCTCATGTATGGTAGAATCCTACATAGCGAAAGAAAAGTGAGGACCGTTATATTATCGGGACTCACATTCGTGCCTACAGGCAAGCATCTATTATGCTTCTCCGTGTAGATACATGGTTACGTTTCTGTATTTGAATTAAAAAAACAATGTAAAAAATCACTGTATGCGCTCGAGAACGTTTATCGAGTCAAGAAAAGATCACTCAATGACCGAAATGCATTCAAAATCTGGTTCATTTATCGAGTTAAAAAAACCTTGAGAGAGAGAGATAGAGAGAAAGAGATATAGAGAGAGAGAGCTTTTAAGAACTGCACAGTTCACTTTTCTACGCAGATGCATTTTATTATTCGACAAAATTTATAACGTGGATTATGTGCCCTATTTGAAAAATCATTCTATTTTATGTCGATAAGACCGTCTCTTGTGCATTCAGCAGATCGTGCAAGTCGAGCGAGCTTTAACTGCAGGCTTTGTGCAATGTTTCATCTAGATCTGTTGATATTTGGTTTTATTGAAAAAGTTTCATTGATATACATTTGAATAGATTTCGTATCCCTTTCAACACTTAAATTACGTATACATATTTTGTTTTTACAGCTTCAAATGATTAAAGACTCACATAATCTTTTTTCGAGTTACATGCTTGTTACGGCATTCGTAGAGAAAAATTGTGCGTACTTTATGTGGATTCACTTCTGCTGGTACATACTGAGTAATATTCTAGAAGGATATATGATTTGTATAGGACTCTGGAAAATGAAGCAATATATATTCATGAGCGTGTAATCATAATATATTCACTAACCAGTGTTCATGTTTACAAAATGGTTTTGTAAATAATTTATGTTTATTGTAAAGCGCTTAGGAAACATCATTCAATAATCTTCCCTCGTTTTGCAGAATGAAAACCAGAACCTTATCTGGTATCAACTGCATAAGGATTCAGGTACATTTGATGGACCGATTCAACATTCTACGAAACGAACTGAGTTTCGAATGCAACATGCTTGATGAATACGGAGTTGAATCAGAGTCCGCAATACAATATATACATTATCAGCAAGTCATCGTTACGTCAGAGAGAGAGATGATGAAACGAAACTCAATGAACTCGAGGTCACTTTAAAAAAGAATGACCGAAGTGCATTCAAAATATTCTTCATTTATCCATTTATAGTCATGGGTCTATTTGAAGTTAAAGAAAGCGTCGATGAGAGAGAGAGAGAGAGAGCTTTTAAAGAACTGCACAGTTGTCGTTTCCGCGCAGATGTATTTTATTCTTCGACAGAATTTATATCGTGGCTTGTGCGCCCTACTCGAAAAATCAATCTGTACTAGGGCAAGGGATTTCTATATTTCGATAGGACCGTCTCTTATGCATTCAGCGAATCGTGCAGTTCCAGCGAGCTTAAACTGCAGGCTTTGCAAGTGAGCATCACGTATTCGGCTCTTCTTCCAACTTTTCACGTGCCGTCCATCAGTACTTCTTTCTTTTCTTCGGCAAAGGTTTCATGATAAACATTACTCTGTCAATTCTATCGCATCTCCTTATACAGAGAAAGTAGAGACATTATCCCTTGCGCGGCCTGTCATGTCTTCTTTCTAATAGCATGAGCAGGCGGTCAATCAGCAGAGTATTTGATTTTTGGTTTCCTATAGTTTCTCCTCTCTCTCTCTCTGTCTCTCTCTATCGTTCTATAACTATATGTATGCCTTTTCTTGTCTGTACAAAGCATTGGAAATTTCTTCAATGCTAAATTATATATAAAAGAAGACAAGACAATGGAGGAGCAACCATGATAAAATGAGAAACATAATGAAAACAAATACAAAAGGATCAATTTTTTGCGTCGAATCGAGACCCCGAAGCTAAGGAATTGTTTAGATAATTGACTTCACCTTTCTTTAGTCTTCTTTGAAAACTCCTTTATTGAAATGAAAATCGTAAATCTAATTAACTCGACAATTAAATCTATCAATATTTCCTTAATGTGGTACTTAGAAAATCTAGTATTTGGAAACATCAGAGAAAAGATTACGTTGACGTACCGTACACAGAGACATATGCTTTCGGATTAATAATTGTTTCTTTTGAGTATTTTTGAGGAGTTTCTTATCTGAGCTTGCTTTACAAAAAAAATGCTCTAAAGAAACTTTCCGTTGATGTAAATATTGAATGTCTAAAGGATATTTCCTTGGAGAAGGGAAAGTTTGCTATCAATTTTTTATTTGAATCAATTATCCACTTCTTTTGCGCAATAAATTTAGGTTTATCAATGTTTCAGTAAAGATCTCTTGTAAAGGATTATGGATGACTGCACAAATTCATGAAACGTCTATCTAGATCTCTTTAGTAAGGTCGCATGAGAACACAAACAGATATTAGCAATGGCATTTTATTTTTTAACATATTTAGTTGTGTACTAAGTCTAAATATCTTAGGCTGATAGTTGCTTTCTTCTAGCTTTTCTAGTTCCACATTATTTTCTTGTTATTTTTCATATGTACTAGTACCTTACTAAGTCTTGCTTGTAGTTTATTTGCTTCCTCTTTCGGATAAATGAACACATGCCATTGGATACTAGATAAGTAGTGAAGATGCACCTCATTATGTGTGAATGTTTGACATAGTCTGTGCATAAGTATACTCAACTCAGACACATCAGAGAAAATGTTAATCCTAGTGCAGCACACAAAAACAAGGAATCCAGTAAAGTCCTATTCAAGTTCCATGTCAAATGAAAATTGAGCATCATGAGGACTTAACCATAAAATCTTATTCCGTTGAATTGTAACGTGTCCATATTCCTCAAGGCCAAAATACTGCAACAAGCTGTCAATGACATGCTTTTCATACAAAGGAATACCTTCATCAAATCTCATAGAATAGGCATCCAAGTAACAATGAAAAGGCCCAAACTTAACAAGAATAAAACACACTTGAACTGTCGATTATATTTTGTTCCAGATTGAAAGCATTAAGGAACTTGAAGAAATCAATCTCCTTTACACATGTGGAAGCATCATTGAAACCAAGAGAAAAGAAAATTTATTGGATTCTTGGACTTAGATACACCTTATGGGGTGGACTTGAAAAACTGATTCTTTGTGATAGAGGAAATAAATCAAAGGGATGATTCAAAGAGGTGTTTCCTTCTTAGTCAGGATTCTCAGAATCTACAAGGGTTGAGATGAGTCAATGGCAACATAGTTCAAACGTCTCTGAGTATCCAGAACAATTCGGAGTATCAAAGTGATATGAACAGAAAATCGTGCTTCGAATGGTTTTCTATAATATGGGATTTTAAGTGCAGGGTCCTATGGAGGAATCTCATTAAGAATAAAAAAGATGTGCTTGTGTGGAGAATGTCTCACAAGCAATATGGACCAATGTCAAAGCTAACAGAATTTGTGGGGTATCCTCTTGGTGGAGGTTGAGCAAGCGTGTTGGCCAAGACATGGGTCACTTGTTCTCTACTCCCCCTATGAGCCGAATCAAATGGACACAATCTTTATTGGTGAAGTGATCGCTACTCTATATCACAATGCAATTTTATTAGGAGCTACACTCCCTAGAAAATATTCCAAGTGAGATGCACAATTAGATTTTAAAATCTTTGCAGAGAGTGCTCTATCGAAAGTCCTTATACCACCTCGGTACAAGATTCGTGAATGCAATAAGTCCTCTCCGTATAGACACCATAAGGTGTTCATCTTTGAGAAAAACAAGTTGAAACGCAGATGAGACCCGTGAAGGGGATGATAAGGATACAAACCTTCTTCATATGTCGCTCTAACACTCTTCTATTTTTCCTATACCTTCATTTCAAGCACGCTTTGTAAAACCAAAAGTAATTCCTTTAATGATTGAAGAAGTATTCAATTCCGGATATTATTATTATATCATTTATGAATATATTCTTGTATTTATGAAGATGATTCCATTTTTATTTTATATTATAAACATAAAGAATTCATCATTTAATAATCTGTCTTACTTATGTTTCATGAGAATGCAAGGAAGTGAAATGTTTGGTGGCCATATAGTGAAGTCTCTTTTGGGTCCCTCGTCTTCAAATGGGACGCTTGAATTGATGGACGCCTAGGGTGTTCGTACCTGTTTCACTCATTGCAAAATTTAAGTGAGACAGGAGAAATTTTCTAAATAAAATTTTCAAGAAGAGAAATTTTATATATAATTTTCTTCCTTACCAATTCAAAAGGCAAAAACGAAAGAAGAAAACTCACATAGCCTTGATTTTTTTCGTCAGTTCTATATCAAAGTAAACTGAAGTGGGGAAACAATAACCGAGGATTTTCATTATTTCTACAGTCAAAAGAGAACGTATGAACAGGCAGAGAAAGGTATGGTTCCTAATACATATATTCTACAGTATTCTCTTTTAGGTAGGCATGTGGTAAAAGGCAGCACTTCCAACACGGCAGAGAGAGAAGGAGAGAATTTTTTCAGATTTGTACAGCTCTCTTTTGCGAGCTTATTCAGCTCATTTGTTTAGAGAATTTATATCGATGACCATAAGCCCATGCCCCAAAAGCGAACTCCACTAGCGCCTGGCATTCTTGTGGCGCTGCCGTACTTCACGTCGAAGTTGGACAACAATGCGAGAGAGCGTCATGAGGTTTTGTAGACAACAATGCGAGGCAGCCCTTTTTCCTATGTCTCAGATTTATCTTCTTCGATTCCCATTAAAAACTCTAGACAATTTACACTGTTTTTCCCAGGTCTGTTTTTCCCAGGTCTGAGAGCGCTCAATGACTCAAAGGTCACAGCATAAAGTGATTTCGAAGATTGCCCAGCGGAATTATCTTTCTTTCCGTATCCCTTTCTGTTGATATGTCATCCTTGATATATACCAACCGTTGCAGTTTCCTTGGAGAGGAAATCGGCAAGCGATATAATAGAGAACATCCGAGGAAAATAAACTAAGAGGAAAATAAACCGTTGCAGTTTCCTTGCAGTACCTGTGGCTGTTAGAATGTAAAAGAGGTGAGGCCGTCTAATAAAAGCATTTGAACCAGGAATACAACAATAAAATAACATAATTTCGGTCCAACTCAGGTAGTACGTTTTGATTGTTGAGAGAAACCAATGTCAAGAATAGGATGAGTGTAGTTTCTGAACTGTGAGGCAATTTGGTGTATCTCAATGATCATTGTTTGCATGAGGTTGGCAATGAGTTGAAGAAAATAAATATGATCCTTCGAAAAAACATGATAATCGACGGATCATCACACCTCTTAAAGGATAGGCCCAAAATGTTGCATGTGTGATGCTCAATTTGTAGTTGACAAAGAACTTGAATAGGAATTTACTGGATTCCTTATTTTTGTGTGCAGCACTAGGATTAACATTTTCTCTGATGTGTCTGAGTTGAGTATACTTATGCACAGACTATGTCAAACATTCACACATAATGAGGTGTATCTTCGCTACTTATCTAGTACCCAATGGCATGTGTTCTTTTATCAGAAAGAAGAAGCAAATAAACTGCAAGTAAGACTTGGTAAGGTACTAGTACATATGAAAAATAACAAAAAAAATAATGCAGAACTAGAAAAGTTAGAAGAAAGCAACTATCAGCCTAGGATATTTAGACTTAGTACACAACTAGATATATTCAAAAACAAAATGTCATTGTTAATATCAGTTTCTTTTCTCATGCCACCTTACTAAGGAGATCTAGATAGATGTTTCATGAATTTTTCTAGTCCTCCATAATCCTTTACAAGAGATCTTGACTGAAACATCGGTAAACCTAAATTTATTGCGCAAAACAAGTCTATAATTGATACAAATGAAAAACTTGATAGCCAACTTTCCCTTCTCCAACAAAATATCCCTTTAGATATTCAATATTTACATAAATGGAAACTGGCTTGAGAGCATTTTTTTGTAAAGAAAGCTGACATACCAGTTTAGAAGATCTCAAACTTCTCAAAAACAATTATTATTGCAAAACCATATGTCTATTAAAAAACCTTTGCCGAAGAAAATAAAGAAGGCATGATTGACGGCACGTGAAAAGTTGGAAGAAGACCCGAATACGTGCAGTTTAAGCTCGCTGGAACTGCACGATTCGCTGAATGCGTAAGAGACGGTATGCACTTCGGTCATTGAGTGAACTTGTTTAGTGTGAGTCCTGCAAGACAAACACACAAGCACTACGCGCAACAGAGTATATGCGTGCTCCTTGATCTCAAACATTAAAACAACTGCCTTACATTCTCCGGGGTATACAGTCATTTTTTACGTTGTTCGTTTTGTCAAATACGGAAGAGTACTCACCGTGTCTCTAGACGCAAAAAGGATAATAGACGCTTGCCTGTAGGGAGGAATGCAAATCTCGATAATATAATGGGCCGACTATATCTCGATAATATAACGGGATGCTGCACACGTGAGCTCGAGTTCATTGAGTTTCGTTTCATCATCTCTCTCTCTGACGTAACCATGACTTGCTGATAATGTATATATTGTATTGCGGAACATGAAGTTATATTTCCGAAAACATGTCTGTCTATCAATGATGGAAGAGCACTCGGACTCAACTCCGTATTCATCAAGCATGTTCCATTCGAAACTCTGTTCGTCTCGTAGAATGGCTCAATCGGTCCATCAAATGCACCTGAATCCTATGCAGTTGATACCAGATAAGGTTCTGCTTTTCGTTCTCCAATACGAGGGAAGATTATTGAATGATGTTTCCTAAGCGCTTTACGACAAGAATAACTTATTTACAAAACTATTTTCTAAACATGAACAATGGTTAGTGAATATATTATGCTTTCACGCTCATGAATATATATTGCTTCATTTTCCACAGTACTATATAAATCATAAATTCCTCTAGAATATTACTCAGTATGTACCAGCAGAAATGAATCCGCATAAACTATGCACAGTGTTTCTCTACGAATGCCGTAACAAGCATGTAACTCGAAAAAAGATTATGTGATTCCTTAATCATTTGAAGCTGTAAAAACAAAATATGTATACGTATTTTAAGTGTTCAAAGGAATACGAAATCTATTCGAACGTATATCAATGAAACTTTTTTAATAAAACCGAATATCAACAGATCTACATGAAAGAATGTGTTTTATCTATCGTAGCAGTTTATGACGCAATGGATGAGATGTTGCTTACGGAAAGTACATATTGTGCGATAGAATCACACGACTAGAATGACGTACATAAAAACCATATGACTTCATGTACGTATTATGTATTTGGATGGCATGATTAAACAAATGTGATTTATTTTTCTCGAGTCCGTTTTTTAAGAATAAATAAGGAATACAATAAGGGAATCTTTTGGGATGATATTTAGTCTCGTGTTGATTGTACATGAAGCAACCAAGGATGCATGTAGAGATTACCATCATTGATGGTTATAATAAATAAATCTTTAATCATTGCAATTTTGAATATACTCAATATTGCATTCAGAAACAAGCCATCCTAGCCTCAACATTCTATCTTACGACATCTACTTTTCTTTGGCATCATTTTTTGTGGCTTCATCTGAGACGTAGCATGGTTAGTCCATGTCTTTGCATCTTCACAAAGTTGAACTTATTTTCTAAGCCTTTGAGCTACAGTCCTTCTCAACGGATTTTTGTATATCGTCATTCATGGCTTTAAGCTTTTGAGCTCCAACCATATCAAGAAAAACAAAACCAAGAGCCTAGATACCCGAATGCACCACATTTTAGCGTGGACAATCCATTCTTCAAGATCAGGTGAAAATCAGCGCTACCTTTGCATAATAAGGTCATATAATTCGAAAACAAATGTATGAAAACGGAATTCCTTAACCTGAAAAAGGTGAGAAAATAAACATTCAGAATTACCTTTACCTCTGCATTTCTCCCCTACAATTCCTAGTCATGGACGCTCATAGGAAAATAGAAAACTCACCTTATTAACAGGATCACTTAACCCCCATGCAAAATACCTTCCTCAAAAAACACGTTATGCAAAAGTGATGTCCCCTTAGCTCATTCCCGGTCTTATGAACAAATGTTGACCTAAATGGATGAGTACTAGAATACATGACATATAAGCACACATCAGAACAACTAACAGAAGAGAAAATAAACACAGTATGATCATAACTACTACGCTTGAAGTAATGATATCAAATGTACAAGATGATCATATGCTGCAAATAGCTACCTAAATCCGTAAGACACGGTCCTATCGAAATATAGATGCGATGCACATCGAACTAGTACAGATTGATTTTACAAATTGGGCGCACAAGCCACGTAAATAAATTTTTTCGAAGAATAAAATACATCTACATGGAAAGGACAATTGTGTAGTTCCTTAAAAGCTCTCTCTCTCTCACATGGACGCTTTCTTTAAGTGCAAATAGACCCATGACTATAACTAGATAAATGAAGAGATGTGTCCAAATGTCAATTCCTGTCTTCCAAACAAGTCAAAGCCTGTTCGTTACCCACTTTGGGTGGAGCTTCCCAATCTACCGTATTTCAGGTATGGATTTCTTCGAGAAATCGTTTCACCGATCGCTCGCTCGATGGCCTTAAGAGGGGATGGTTGGGGGTTAATCTATGAGGGTGATCAACACTCTTTCAACGCACGATGGCACCCACAAATTTGTGTTGGAACGGACTTGAAAGAGGTCCTCCCCTTGAAGATCTCCATAAACTATGGCGAGGGTAAGATTTGGGTAAAGGAGATTACTAATAAAACAAGCTTAAACTAGATGAGGCCCCGGATCCTCTCCCTCAAGTTGGCACTTGGGGTCATTCTCCTCCGATGAAGGAAGCAGAGGGCACTCGTGTTGCCGAGACAGATTCAGAAGGGTTCACCGAGGTAAAACATAGGAGGAAAGTTACTCCTCGAAGATCATTAGCAAGGAACGTTACGACCATTGGTCCTTCCAAGAACATGTACTGCAACCTAGAAAAGGAGATTAATCAGATCGACCTCCTAGGCATAAACCTTTACGAAGAAGATCCAACTGACAATTCACTTGAATGCTCTACTAGCAAAGAAGACAACCAAGAAGCTTACACCACCAGTAAAGAGGATGGCTTCACTACTAGCAATGAAGACAACCAAGACAGTGAAAGCTCCTTCCTTGGCCCTACTCTTCCGATATGCATGCCAAGCTTACCGCATCAAAAGCCAAAGCTTAAAGGGAAACAACCATCAGGCATGCCTTGGAAGAGCCCCCTCAAGAGTAGGATCCTAAGTCAAGATGTTGGGAGGAAAAAAGCAGATCAAAAGAAAAAAAGAAGATCGGGTCCCTCCCCTCAAAGAGGGCAACCATCAATAATGACAATCACTTCGCTAAACATCAAGGGTTTGTCACACTCCTTAAGAGTGGCAACTCTTGGTCAATGGTTCAAAGACAAGTGCCTCAACCCCGACTTTCTCTGCTTACAAAAGATTAAAATCGACGTAGTGGATCTCCAAAAACGGCTTACACGCATTGCACCTAACCACATTTGGCTCTCCACTTTGCACCGTGGGGGGACGGGGGGTGCTGTAATTGGTATTAGTCACTCCTGGTCTAGCAGATTGACCTCGACTTGTGAAGATCAGAATCATCATTGGATTGCTCCCTCTAGTGGGTTCCCTAATCAATTCACTGTGGTCTCAATTTATGCCCCTAATGGCGAGAAGGATAGAATCGACACTTGGACTTCCCTTGACTCCCTCTCACATAATGTTTTGCTTTGCGGGGACTTCAACATTGATGAATTTCCTGAGGATCATTGGAATAATAAAGGGAAAATTATTGAGGGTCAGGAGAAAGAGATATGGGATAAAATCAAGCTTCATCTCGACCTAGGCTTCTCCTAGTCTAACCTCCAATTGGGGGACTCTCTAAGCAAAGAACGACTTGATAGATGTTACCTCAATCAAAACACCATCCTCTAGTGGGGTACTCCTTCGATTTCTCAACACATGGACCCAACTTTCTCGAACCACTACCCGATTACTCTTTCTTTCAAAGTGACTCCCACGGTCCGAAAATTTCTTGATTTCATGCTTGTCTGACGTTGTTTTCCCTCCCCTCTGTCCACCAAGAAATTTTTGCAGTTTGGGCGGAGGCCGCTGCCTACAATAATGAACCGGTAAAGTGTTGAAGAAGCTCAGTGGAAAGGACTAGACAATTTTTTATCACGACTCATAAGACGATAAGAGATATCTGGAATAAAAGGAGAGAAACGGTGTACCACAGGCTCTCACGACTTGAAGAAGAAGTAAACAAAGGTAAATCTAGCACATCCATCCCTCTCTCTTTCTCTCTCTCTCTCCATCCCTCTCTCTCTCTCTCTCTCTCTCTCTCTCCTCTCTCTCTCTCTCTCTCTCTCTCTCTCTCTCTCTCTCTCTCTCTCTCTCTCTCTCTCTCTCTCTCTCTCTCTCTCTCCTCCTCTCTCCGCAGCCCGCATCTCTCTCTCTCTCTCTCTCTCTCTCTCTCTCTCTCTCTCTCTCTCTCTCTCTCTCTCTCTTGTCCTGCAGCTCCCTCTTCCCCGCAGCCCACCCCCGTGCATCCCTCTCTCTCCCCCCTCCATCCCCGCATACTTTTCCCCTCAGCCCCCGCAGCCACATGTCTCTCTCTCTATCTATCTATCTATCTCTCTCTCTCCATCTCTCTCTCTCTCTCTCCCCCCTCTCTCCTCTGTAGCCCCCACTTCCCCAACATCTTTTCTCCTGCCACCCTCGTGGACCACTCCCCCCGCCACCCTCTCTCTCTCTCTCTCTCTCTCTCTCTCTCTCTCTCTCTCTCTCTCTCTCTCTCTCTCTCTCTCTCTCTCTCTCTCTCCCTCCCTCCCTCCCTCCATCCCCGCCCTTCCCTCCTCCTTCCCACCACCAACCCTGCAAGCCCTCTCTCCGGCACTCCTTCTGAAGCATCATCATTGTTATTCTAAAGTGTATCGTACAAGTGAACGATGGAAGAAGGCATGTTTCTACGGTTTTTATTAGATACTAGCTTTATTGCAGCTCTCTAAAGGTAGAAAACTGAGTAGGTGCTCATCAAATCCTTGCTATTACGTCGACCACACTACACCATTCTCATTACATCTGGAAAGTGACATTGTTTGCATGCGTATAATCAGGTACTTTAAGCTCTTCCTTATAGCTTTTGCACCAAATTGTGTGACATTGCTGATGAAGGACGTTTTCCGCTGAAAGCTTGGAGCATTCCAAGACAATGTAGCACCATATGTTGATGGAGACTTTTTGATTCTGATAACTTGCTGTGTTTGTAGCCCGTCAAGAAAATGATGTGCATCGGGGCATGGTTTCAAGCCTACCGAAACCTCCAATTCCTTGCCGTTATACTCATATATGCATAGGTTGGGTGTTCTTTCATTGCTAGAGCTTGGGATCACGACTATCTCATCAAGCTCCTACTAATAGAATATAGTGGTGTGGGCAAGAGTTGCCTACTTTTGCAATTCTCTGACGACACTTTTACTACAAGCTTTATTAAAACCATAGGAATTTGACTTCAAGGAGGCGGAAACAAAGGACAAGGACAGACCAAGGTTCCCGCCCCCTTCTCTGTCTCTCTCTCTCCCTCCCCTGCAGCCCCTACCCATTTCCTTCCACCACCTCCACCACCATCTCCCCCTCCACCTCCCTGTCCATCATCACCCCCTCCTCCTTCTCCACCTCCACCACCATCTCCCCCTCCTCCCCCATCCCCCTCCTCCTCAATTCCCCCCCTTCTCCATTCCCTCCACCTCCACCCCCATCCTCCCTCCACACCCATGCTTGATAAAATTCAGTATGTAGAAGATGACTCTTTCAGTTAAGGAATTCATTGGGCTCCTGTATTGGTTGAGTTAAAATCAACCCTCCACCCCACCGTCCCTCCATCCCTCCACCCACACCACCCACAACTCCAGCCACACCTCCCAAACCACCCACAACCTCTCACCAGTCCACCCACACCACCCACAACCTCCCACCACTCCACCCCCACCTCCGACACCACCCACAACCTCCCATCAATCCACCCACACCCCCCACACCACCCACAGCCTCCCACCACTCCACCCACACCTCCCACACAACCCACAACCTCCCACCACTCCACCCACCCCTCCGACACTACCCACAACCTCCCATTACTCCACCCACACCTCCCACACCACCCACAACCTCCCACCATTCCACCCACACCTCCCACACCACCCACAACCTCCCACAACGCCACCCACAGCTCCCACACCACCCACAACCTCCCATAACTCCACCCACACCCCCCACACCACCCACAACCTCCCACCAATCCACCCACACCACCCACAACCTCCCACCATTCCCACCACTCCACCCACACCACCCAGAACCTCCTACCACTCCACCCACACCTCCCACCCACACCTCCCACACGACACGTGAAAAGTTGGAAGAAGTCCCAAATACCTGATGCTCACTTGCAAAGCTTGCAGTTTAAGCTCGCTAGAACTGCACGATTCACTGAATGCATTAGAGACGGTCCTATCGAAATATAGATGCGACGCACGTCGACCTAGTACAGACTGAATCAAGAACTTCGAGTGGTGTTGTTTCACCTATCATAGATGGCACAAGATTGAACATTCTGATTTTTGGTATTTATCATGCTCTGGTCCTTTCTTCTTCCATTTCACTTGCTCTTAATTGCAAAGTTGGCTTGGGAAGTCTCCTCTTCATCTTCTTCCTTCTTCTTGCCTTTCAACTTCTTGCCCTGCTTATCTGCATATAGAGCACTAGTTAAATTACCATGATAGGGGTTATCTTTTATGCTTTTATTCAGGAGTTGCCCAAGAAATATGTTGATATCTAGACTTTGCACATCCACAATGAGATCATAAGCTGTGATGAAGGATGGCCATTGCTTATCACTTCCAATCCCATTGAGAATTTGTCTCATGGTAGCCTCTTCTTCAATCAACTCTGCAATGGATCGTTACTGAAATGCAACCTCCTTGACCTTGGTAACAAACTCTATGATGGTTTGTTTAGGTATCTTCTTCAATTGCTTGAACGCGTTCCAAGGATGATTCTTTCTTGCTTTGGTACTAGCAGAAAAGAAAGTCCCTAGGGCTTCCCAACTGTCTTGAGATGTCTTGCATCTTCTAAAATGTGGTAATAGAAAGTAAGAGATAGATTTTAGTATGTACGACCTTGCTTGAGCATCCCTTGTGCACCAAAGTGTGAGCTTATCTGTCTCCTCTTGTGTAGGTCTTCCTTTCGATCTTGGAATAGGCATAGCTTCATCACCTACTACAATTACATAAAGATTTGTACCTTGCAAATAGGCCTCCATTTTGATTTCCAAAGCCACATAGTTGTGTCGATTGAGCTTCTCAATCATTGAGGGAAAGCCTTCACCCATCTTGATCTAGCTCTGACACCACTAAAAGAACTTGGAGAAGCTTGTAGGAGTTAGAAAAGTGAGTTGCAACAACGAAGATCAGTCGAACCAACTCACACAATACGAGCCCTTGAGCTTATGAAGACTCAACCTTATAAGCATGCAATATGTGCAATAAAATGCACTGTGCACTTTAAACCATCAAGGATAAAGAATGGATACAAAAGAAATAGGTTTGCACATTGATTAGCTAAAAAATATTACTATCGTTGGATGAGACAATCAACTTCAAATTGTCATAGTGGCCAGCATGATTCAAATTAGAAATGATCCTTTTGGAGGCGTGATACACATAGACTTGAGTGTATAGAATGCACAAGAGTACAAGAAATGAGAAAAATATGCTTTTGGGATGAACTAAACACTCAATAGTGGTGCCTCCTATTTTTCAAGAATGTGTAGAGATAGACCTAGAGATCGTAAAACTAATATTTCTCACAATCTACTAACCAAATGATTTGAACATCTATATGAATAACCAAGACACAAATACCTTTCGAAGGATTACTAACACATCCAATTTGGATCTATGGAGAGAGAGCACCAACCTCTAGAATCTTACTATTGTTGAAGAAGATGATGCACAAAAATAAAGGAGCAAGACAATGATGGCCACAAGTGTATGTATATTGCTTCCATGTAATGTACAAGTGATTTGTAGTATTTATATAGACTCTTGAAGTGCTCCACGACTTTTACAAGTGGATGTTGATATCTAATGAAGCCAAGAGTAGTTGTTGGAGGGAATGAATTCACTTTCCTACAATCTAGGAAAAGTTAAGATCTAGTTTGAACTCCTTTTAGGTGATTGATTGATTGATTGATTGCAACTCAGAAACCAAATATTCATGGAATTTGGGCTCTATTGTTATCCTTTTACATGTGTAAAGCTCTAGGACTTTGCAACGGTAAATTATCCATGAAAAATCTTTTACAAAAACTGAATAAATGAGCATAAGTTAAAGAATGCTTCAATGGACATTCTTTCTATGTAATCTAAGCAATAGCTTTTGATGTAGATCAAATCCACCTCAAGCATAGTGTAAGCTTAATATTCGAATATTCTTTGATTCTATCATTTTTGTCCTTTTTCATAGCTTGTTTGCAACCTTTTTTTGACTTGCTTTGTTTTCCATGGGACCCCTTAGGTGGAGCGTTCATGCAAGGTTGCCCTCATGCCCCTATGGGAGAGGTGTTTCCAATTATGTGTGACTGTGTGACATAGTCAATGCACAAATATACTCATTTTGGAGACATCAAGGAAAATTTCAGGCTCAATAATGCACGCTGAAATAAGGCATCCCATTTTCGATTGAGGAACTACATCAAATGCAACTTGAGCATCATGGCGACTTAATCATAAAATCTGGTTCCTATGAATTTCAACTTTTCCATATTGGCCGAGGTCAAAAGACTCCAATAAAGTGTTCATGGATTTTTTTTTCCATACAAAGCAATACGTCCACAAAACTGCATGACATGGACACCCAAGTAACAATGGAAATGCTCAAAATTGACCTTTCAAATGAGTCTCACAAGTATAAAACACACAATAATTTTATACATTTACTCGCAGTGTACTGTAGAGTCTGGATGTTGAAATGACGTTACCTAGCAATAAAATTCTTATCATGGAATAGTTTGTGATTCATAAGTGAAAGAGAGTGTGTCTATGTTGAGATGTTTTTCTATTTCAATTTCTGTTTTTTGTTTTTGTTTGTTATGTGTGTCTGTGTGTATGTGTGTGTGTGCATATGCGCACCTAAATTATTAAAGGCATAAAGGTAAAAGAAACGAGAATTAGAGAGCACTAAGAAGAAAGTGAATAAGCGTCTCATCCCTTCCATCGGAGGCCAATTTCTTTTCCATCTGTTCCTCTCTAACGTGAACACTAAATGGTGTCTAAAACAGGCAATTCTTGGAAGGACGGATATTTCCACATAGATGAGTGACAGATGTTTCTATTGATATTCTATAAGAATCGGCTTTTATTTGGGTTTTAGTTTTAAATGATCGACTGATTGATCGTTATCATATAAATCGTTTATTTCCTCCAACAAAAAAAATCAAAATTGAAAAAGAGAAAAATACAAGGCAGAAAAAGGCACAAAGCTCGAATAGAATCCTTGTATCCCCTTCACGAGCATCCATTTTCTTCTTATCTTGCCAATCTCAAGTAGGAACATTGTTTGGTGTTTAAT
Source organism: Ceratopteris richardii (assembly GCA_020310875.1). Lineage (NCBI taxonomy): Eukaryota > Viridiplantae > Streptophyta > Polypodiopsida > Polypodiales > Pteridaceae > Ceratopteris > Ceratopteris richardii. The sequence continues at coordinate 1,484 of MU262589.1, read as the reverse complement.
GCGGAGAGAGGTATTTTTTACTCTTTACTCTGATGGGGAGGGGGGTGGGGGTGGGGCAGGGGATCATTTGAAGTTGACGGAGAGTTTTTGTTTACAAACAATTTATATATCCAACAAGAGAGTTAACTGGAATAAGTCCAAATCAAGAAAAGTCTTGAGCAATGTGTATGCGTAACCATAATTAAAATCCTTTGTAATGCAAAGCACGCCGCAAAATCAACTTTTATGAAGTCACCTTTTGGAGAGGAGACAAATGGGTTTTCAATGTTCCCACTCTAGCACTTTCTGAGGAGGAGAGAAAGAGGTTTGATATGTGCTCTCTGTGGCACCTCTTCGAGCACAACATGGAATTAAAACTTTTCCAGCATGATCTGTTTACATGGCATTGAAATGTTTTTACATGATCTGTTTTATTGGAGTTTCTTTATCATGTAAATATTCTCAAAAACATCTGAGAAATACTTACTGGCCTTGATCTAATTGTGGATACCTTATCCGGATCCATTTTTGCTGGTACATATGGTACATATTGAGTACTATTCTAGTGGGACTCATCATGCACTAGGGACTCTGGAATATGAAGCATCAGATATATATATATATGAGCGTGTAATCATAATATCTTCACTTATGAACGTTCATGTTTACTAGATGGGTTTGTAAATGAGTTATCTTTATGCTAGGACGATTACGAAACAGCATTGAATAATCTTCGCTCCTATTGCAGCATGAAAGACCCAAAATATTATGTTGTCGAATGTACTTATCAATTGCATAAGGACTCATGTACATTTGATGTACCGATTGAGCGATTCTACGAGACGAATAGAGGCTTAAATCAGAGTCATGTTTTGGAAAATTTAATTTGATGTTGCGTAATGCAAAATATTAATTATCGCCAATTCATCGTTACTAAGAGAAAGATGGTAAAACGGAGAACAGGGACTTCGAGTTAACGTGTGGCAGCAGTTCTTCCATAGAACAATCGTGTTCTACGTTTCTCTCAACAACTGACAAACCGCTCGAAACCTGAATTCCGGACTTAACCATGCCTAATTGGTGTACCATCGTTTATTGAGATTATGACAACCTTCCAAGTTTCTATGATTTTCGATTTTTTTTTTCTAACCTGTTGTCTTTAGTACACCTTAATCCATTGGAGTCATGGGCCTCGATATTAATCAGGAGATGGACCTCTAAAGTGTTTTAAGACCAGATGTTATTCTTTTAGATTAGACAAGTCTTCGTTATCTATTCTCAGGCCTACATCCATGTCCTCAAATCTGATCCAATCTCTTGTAGTTTGGTTGTTAAGATTGTCCCCAGTCGTGAAAGCCTTTGGTCTGAATTCTGTTGTCCCTTTGAATCCTTTTTTTTTCTTGATCTCTACACTTATAGCAATCATGAACTAAATAGAGTCAAGCATTTCTCCCCTCTCTCTCTCTCTCTCTCTCTCTCTCTCTCTCTCTCGTTTAGTGCATAGG